>CAJUYI010007456.1:0-12121 GCA_910591695.1 Galerucella pusilla
TTATAAAGGTGTTTATAACTTTTATATATCAATTTTTGTTACTTGGGAAAGCACATTCCCGCTACGAAAGGTACGCCTGCATCCTATTTTGAATAATGTCATTTCTCCCGATTAATAGGTCGCGCTTGCGCGTAATCTAAACATCAACTAATCAAATTTTTCAAGTCAAAGATTAAAATTAACATTTGTAATACATTTAAACGGTTCATTATTGTGATATTTTGATTAGGATTAATCGCAGACCTGCCTTTTTTCCATTTCTCCCAACGTAATTCCATCCTTGCATACAATATTTAACGACCTTCACGATAAATTTAATAATTATTAGAATACCGCCGAAAAGCCAAACCTGTCCCCTCAATCTCCATATCCGAGGAACGTTAAGCAAAAGCATTTGTTAAGAGGTTCCAAGCGAACAGAACAACAACTCAACTCTCCGAAACTGTGATGGAACATGAGAAGAGAACACAGAGCACTAATTACGGCATGATTATGATTAGCTTTGGGCCAGCTAATCTTGCGAGCTTATAAGCTTTGTTTCAGAGTGTTTGGATGGAGCTTATACATGGCTTAGCGTTACTGTGTTGATGTATTTACATATACGCGGTAACAATACATTGGCGGTTTGTTGAAAAGGGTTCGGTTCACGATAAATAACAGAAAATTCTTTTTATATTCAAATATTTTGAGGAATTAAGAGGATGTTTAAGTACTTTAATACATTCAGGAGTTAGCAATGTTTGTTGTCACTAAATCTTGATTAAAACTTTCTTGAATTATCAATTCTTTATCATCAAACGCTTAGATCTGTTGACATAGAGGTGGACAATACAGCTCATACGTCAAATGGTTTGGAATGAGAGCGCTTGCGCTACAAAAGTCAAACTTCAGTACAGTAGAAACGGTGAATCTTTTCCATCACGTGACCCAATCTACGATTCATACAACACATATTTTCTACGTACTATCTCTTTCTGTCAATATAAATCAAACATAACAATATACGATCGATTGTCTTCTTCACAAGACTAACTACAAGACATACGTTATAGTTTCTTCAAATTTGCTGTAATAATCGTAAAAAGAGATGACGATATTATAGACGTAACGTGAAAAATTGCTCGTACGAAAAGTTGAAATTGACATTACCGCATTTGAGGTTATGCGAGGCTATTTTGCTGTCTTGTTTTTAGCGAATTTTTGGATTGAAAGTTTATTTATTGTTAAAATCAGTTCTTGTGAGGATTAATTTAACTTTTTATTCCATTTGACATTCGTAACTCCACAATTTGTAAATCTCTGTAGAATTTTTAAAGATGCATGAATCAAGTGTTTGATTGTACTTGTAACAGTATATTAACTAACAGTTATTTTCAGAGATGCCTGGAAAATGGCTCAATTCACAAGCACAGGAATTTGTTATAAACTTGATTGAATATTATGAGATGGGAAAAAACAACGGCGGACCTTTTCAACCTATTTCATCTTCTTAGGAGGTATTATATTCAACATCTAGTTAAGGACATTTCTATTCAATATTATATTTCAGAAATATAAAAAAATATTTTGTTTTGTTTGAGATAATGACAATTTTAAACTTTCTATTTTTTTAGGAAAGCATGTTACTTCACGGATACGGTGATGAAAGGGTCTTGAGCTTGAGTATGTGAAAGGAAGCATTGGAAAATTGTAGTGCAAAAGTTTGGTATAATTGTGTTGGCATACCGAAAAAAGAATCAAAGACTGGTTTACTCGAGAACAAAATTTGGTGGAAATACATATTGAACCAATGATAATAAATACTGGTGAAGACAGCTCAGATTCCGAAACGGATGAACTTTACAGAAGGATTTATAATAAGAATAATGTATAACTCCCTTGTACTCATTGTTGTAAACATGTGTTTCAGAAGCAATAAATCATTATCATTTTTGTAGTTTTCTTCTACTTATTTGTTAATAACTGCTGATGTTATGGACCAGGAACTAATTACATATATGGGGCCATGGGTTTCACCCTTGAGTATATAATCAAGGGTTTCACCTAGAAATTTTCTATTGTTTGTCAGTGTTTCAATTTTATTTTGATGTCTGTTGCGGACATCTCTATTATTTATTTTTAATATGAAATGAATGATGATGGTTTATTCACCGAAACGTCGACCTTCAGGCTGTGTAGGAATCTTCTATTCACAATCTATAGCCCATCCAAAAAAGTTCATCATTCTAATATAATCAGTTTGCAAACTGTAATTTTAAAAGTTTCAGAGTAGTTTCATGAACAAGTAATTGTAAATACTTATATAAAATCCAAGACAACCTACAAAAATTAGCTCTCTACTAATAAGCCAGCATGGTTGATATTAATTTTGGTCTTAGTAACTTATTCACCCAGTATATCGATAGTTTCAATAATGATGTCGAGATGTTAACCAGATAATTACAATTAGAAAATTAAATTTCTTGCTTAGTGGCCAATTCGTAAAAGGCCGACCTTTGGAATATTAGTCATAACGATTATTTCTATTTGGTTGCCAGAAGTTTTGATTTGATTCATATGAATATTGTTGCTGACGTAACAGTCACGTGATGGAAAAGATTCACTGTTTCTACGGTAGGTATATTTTACGTGGTTGCCAAAAGTACAGATACAAATAGACCTCAACATATGACTAGTTTCTTGTAATTTAGGTCTTTTTTGAGACGGCACTGATATACATTTTAGATACAAAGATTTTAAGCTGTGCGCTCTTATTTCCGTAAAGTTTGATTTCTTGTTATTTCAAGTAAACGCGGGTATTATATTTTGTAATTTCCATTGTGGTATTTCAAGTTTGAAAACGTATATAAGAAGGATGTATTTAAAAGGATTAAATATTGTTTTTTCAAAATAATATTACAGAAGGAAGTTACTCGATGCAAGGTTTTTAATTATTTATGTATATCAAACAAAATAAAATTATTATTATCGATGCCAATCAATGTTATTGCAGGTGATAATTTCCTCCTTTTCATTAAACTTGAGTCAATAGGGACTTAAAGCAGCTCTAAAAATCACCACTTATCTGAATACGTATCGCAATGCGCATGTGCAGAAGCGATACGTGGGCTTCTTACCTAACACGTATCGCTAATTGTATTTAGTTTTCGCGTTTTTCAACGCAGTAACGACCAATAAACGCGAAAGATCACTTTAAAAAGACTATCTTTTAGTAGATGTCAAGGTAATAGTACTCACTATTTTTTAGATTGAAAATTAAAACACATGTATGGTTACATTACTAGCGCATTCGCTTTATACCTCTTTTTTATTAATCACGTATCTTCGTTACGTTACGTATACGGATGATAAGTGATCTATTTGAAGAACTGCTTCATGTCCCTATTCATACAAAATATAACTCAACTAAGCACGGTGTCTGGAACTGCAGAAGGAATCTTTGACACTATTTCTTGTATTGATACGTTGCTTCATGCCTCTTCCATGATTTTTCTGGCAGAAGCAACAGACAAACGATATTTGCTGTCTCTTCTATATCCATTTGGCTGGTACGATTTACTACTCTCGAGCTTTATTGCTATAGCTCGGTTTTCAAATAGTAAATGTTACTTACATCCCCCATAGTATAAATAACTATGAATATATATCTGCTAAATTTTGTTATATTTTGAACACGCTATTTGTGTATCAAGAGCAGAAAGTGGTACTTTGACAGTCGAGACAGAAAGTTGAGGAGCGGGTAAACATACAACACGGCTCCACCCACCACTTCAAATTTAGTAGTTGAGGTGCGCATGCGTCCAAGCAGCCTTTAACCTTCTATTAGATATGACTGAATGTGAGCTGATTAGCGCAGTTGGTAGGGTATTGAGCTTACAACTCAGAGGTCGTAGGTTCGAAACCCGGTTAGGTGAAGGTTTTTTTTTTGATTTTTTATTTCTTATTTTCTGATATTTTTATACATAGTTACACTTTGATCAACCGGGTTTGGGCCTGGGTTTTCTTGTTTTTTTTTTAGTTTTTTATTTCTTATTTTCTGATATTTCTATACATAGTTACACTTTGATCAACCGGGTTTGGGCCTGGGTTTTCTTGTTTTTTTTAGTTTTATATTTCTGTTATTTACATATTTATTTCAATATTGTTATGTTACTACTAAATTTGGCAAAGTCTTGAGTCATGCGCAGTTGAAAGAGCCGTGTTGTATGTTTATCCACTCCTGAAAGTTGCGGCAATCTGTCGATACTACCAAAGTACTTTCTGCTCGAAATACACACAAGATTTTTTCTACGATCACACCGAAACAAAATTAATTGCCATTGTTTGTACTGAGCAGTTTCCAGATTGCAGGCTCGTGTACCTATGTACGTAGGCAACACTTTTCACATTAATGTCAGATATTTTTTAGATTTCCCTATTTCTCATGAAATGATTACGGAAAATACTGTTAGATGCTTTAACAAATTAGAAAATCAACTAAAATATTTTATTCTACAGTTTATATTAAAATAACAACTAGCTCTCTTTTATCTATAAATAAAATGAGGCGTGCGCCAAAGTTACTTTCTGCTTAAGAGCGCCAATAATGTCAAATAATGACAGCTCGCGGAAAACTTCAACTTTGCAGTTGCTTTTCATTGCACAAAAGACGACTTTCGCTAGTGGTCGTAGAAAAATATATGTTTTATTAATTTCTCCATCCTCCCTTATCATCATGTTCTTTAATAATTGTCCAGTTAAGAAATCAAAAAAATATAACTTGTCGCGAAAACTAAAATTTTTTTTGAACACGCAGGCGTTTCAGACATAAAAAGCCATCATCAACAGGAAACAGGGAGGCCAGTCGCGAACAGAAAGACCAGCAGGAGGCACTGCAAGAGGCAGCATTGGCGAGGGCAGCTGCCGCCGCATATTTGTACCAATCTGTGCTTAGAATTGGAGCGATTGTAGTTACGTCATTGTTAGAACCCGCCCCATCTATTATTCATGGCTTGGGTTGGGGGACGGCACATTGACGGCGGGTTGGTTGGGTAGAGGGAGCGAGGGGTATTTTCTCTGCTCTGGATCTGGAACTTCGACAACGGTCGCTGATGGCTGATTTACGGATACGCTGCCGGGAATGTTTGTATTGGAAAATTTCGCTACATGTTGGGGGGTATCGACCGATTATCAGGGAAATAAAAACGAGTTTTTGTTATTTTTATGTTTTAACATGTATTAAAAATCACTATTTTTCAATGAAAAGGTATTTGAAGTTCATTATATTTGTTAATTATTGGAAAAAAGACATAGACGTACATATAATTTTTAAAAGGTCTAGAAATTTTTCAATGTATGGTGGAATTCTGAGAACATCTGTAAGATCTATAAGCCGAAATCGAAGTTACAGGAAATGCGATTCTAATATTATCTGTTACTTACATATTCCTTACAGATTCGTAAATATTTACGGGTTGGACATATGTCACTGTAAGCAGTACAGGGTGTGGTACAGAGCGTTGTATTATTATTATTATCATCTTTCGTGTATTATTAGTTAAAAAGTTGTAGAGTTTTTAGGTTCTTTTGAAATTTTCAAGTGATTATTATGTTTTTAAGTCAACCTCATTGACATTAATATATAAACGGACAATTAAATATTTTCGCCGGTATTCTGTTGGAAGAGGATATGAGAATCGGTTTGTACATATTTTTAAGATGTTATTATAAAATAGGTACACTTTCCATATTTCCAGAAATCATATGAGATTCTAACGAAGACACTTAAGGGATCAATTAAATCCATTTGATATGCCAGACAGGCATTTTAGACACATTTTTTGGTTGGACAAAAATGGTGTTCAATTCTTAATTCATAATTTGAGACCTCATGTTATCGAGAATAATTTAGGAATTCCCTTTGTAGGGAAAGTAATATTAAATAATTCACATCATTTGTACAATGCATTTACATAATTGCGCTTTTAATTGCGCCACTAGCTCTTCCCACTTTTTTATTAAATAATTGGGATCTAGAGTTTATAGTATAACTATGAAAAATGTAATCACTTTCCATGAATTGTAAGAGGCGACGACCCAGCACTGTAGTGGAACGCATTTGATGCGATAATTACAGTCAAGCAGTGTCGAACATGGTTAGTACTTGGATGGGCAACCATGCCAGGGAGAACCATTGTATAGGGCCCGTACACTCGTACAGCCTGCAGCGGACTAGCATATCACAGCAGGCATTATACCAATGAGCACGAGGTGTAATGTAGATATGCCGTCTTTCGGAGGAGACGTAAAACCGAGGTCCCGAGTCCATGGATGTTGGGCTTGTTAAAGAACGCTACCACTGGTTGGTGCACTAGTTGGTTCGCCAAAATTTTCGGTTAGGGGTAGAATGCTCCCGGTGTCAGTGATTAGTAAAGGGCGGAATATATGCACGTCAATTCAGTTAAAATATGCGCATATATATGCATAGTTTTTCTTTGAAATATGCAACAATATGCATTTATTTGTCAAAATATGCAATTATATGCCTTGAATATAACATGGAAAAATGGAAATACAGTGGAGCCCCGATAATCCGGCCCCTGGCATATCCGGCACCCCCTGTAATCCGGCATGGTCTTGACATACATAATGAAGTATAATTTTTACTTCAGAGTACATATATATATATATATATATATACATATATATATATACATATATATATATATATATATATATATTTTTAGTTAACATACAAGGTGGGCTCCACCCATGTTAAATCTGAGGTATAAGTGAGCTCCGCGGTAAAATGGGCTCCGATATACGGAGCCCAACTTACCAAGTCCTAAAAAATGCATCAGCTACCTTATATTTATGTCTAGATTGATTTGGCATAGTTTTCAGAAGGAGCTAGTTTTGGCCGTTTTGGTGAATTTGTATTATTTTGTAGTGCGCGTGTATATTTCTAGATGGCGATGTGTTGAAAACTTGATATACATTGTATGTCATATATTTAGGTCAAAGTAGGATCCGATAAACTTGGCACTGCCGCAGTTGAGTACCCCATCACTTTAGCGGTCGGAGTAAGCTCCTTCTGATAGTATTTCATTGAATAGATAAAGAATTACAGTATTGGTAAATGTTTATTATAGTTAAAGTATTCTTGAAGAAAATCAAAGCTATGAGCAGAATAGTCTATTTTAAAAAATAAATTCAGGAATTGGATATTAATACAAGAGCTCTCAAGTAATTCGACATTTTGAACGATTCAGAAACGGGAGCTTTGGATTGCTCAGTTTTTTATGAAATATGAATTCAATTTATTATCACTTCCATTAGTTCAGATAATATTACTCTGTCATTTTGAATGTTGAAAGGCATTTAAAATCGTTTTTTCTACTCTCACACTAGTAAATTCCATATTACCTACTATTTGGTTACTAAGTAAATGGATCATTACGGATACTGACACGTAATGACTAGCACGTAATAAAAAAAATTACGCTTCAGTTCTAGAAAAACAACAATTTATCACCAAAGCCTTGTCAGTCAATGGTTTCGAGTAACCATGGAAACGAGTTAGTAGAGGTTGTTTTGACGTTTAATAATTAATAAAACTCGCTGTCACTAGCTGTTAGTGTCAATGTACATGTTATTCATGCGTTTTATTTTTATTAATGGAGTTGTTCGTAGAAAAAGTATAGTACACAACTAGAGTTGTAAGCTTATTACATGCTTATAGAATTACAACACTCGCCGCTACGCGGCTCGTGCGCAACTTTTCTATTCGCATGTAATAAGCAACTTACTACTCTTGTTATGTAATATACTATTATTTACACTGTTTTTCTTACTGATTCGGGCTTGGAAACTTTTCATTATATTAAAATTGGAGTGTTAAATTAATAATCTACTCGTATAATTTTACTGGTTCTATACATAAGTTTTTCTTGACTCCGAATGATCACGATGTTTATTTTGTTTTTTTTTTTCATTGCCTTCTTGTTCCTATTTATAAGGTTTGAATTCAATTTTCCATATAGATTTCGGTTTTTTTACCTTATGTTTAAAGATTATTTCTACTGGTTCCAATTTTGTTGCAAGATATATAGACTGAATGAATGTAACCAAATGTTACGTCAGGAACACAAAAAGGCACAAATATACAGGTTGTCCCATCAATAATTTTGTATGCCACGTCACGTGACCAAATACAAATACCTCATTGGGTAACACAATAACAAGAAAAGATACAACATTTGCTTTAATTTACACCCCCAAAATTATAATTATCTACTACTGCCCAATTCTGATATATTACTTGTCTTAATCGTCGTGGGACACCCTGTATATGTATATAAAAAACAAAGATTTATTTTAGAAAATTTATAAATAATGACCCATAAAAGATATTCGGAATGTCCACCATTATTGTTAATGCATAATTGATAACACCTTCTTATATTATTTATAAAAACATTGCAGATGACTTCATTTTTCTTATTTAGCTCGTTAATTTCAAGTTGAATCCTCTCTTTAACCACTTGTATATTATTATTATTACTATGGATAGTATCTTCCACCTTACTGTGAACGTTTTTAATTACTCTATCAGAAAAATGTAGATTATCAAATAAGTATTAGTTCTCATTTTCATAGCTAACTTTGATATATTATCTTTATCCTATTCACAGTAATTACTAAAACTAAGATTTCCAACATTTGATAACTTAAAAACGGAGGTAACATATTATATATTTTTGAAATCAGAGAAAAAAGACCATTTCAAAAATGTGAAAATATACAGGGTATCCCACTTGAAAAAAAAAACTATTATTTTTTGTATCCACGCTACTGAACTTTTGATAAAATATTAGGAAAACTCAGCTGTAACCAAACAATTTTTAAATAATATTTTTTTTTCTAAAAGTAAAATTAACGATTATAGGGGGGTGGGTAATTTATAATGAATAACCCTGTACCTTGAATATATCATCATACTCTTATTTGTCTAAAACAATGGCTGAGTAATTGACAAAAATATATTTTTGATTTCTCATAACTCTAGCACCCTGTATCTCAAACCCCTTATCATTCAGTTAAGTAATTTTATCTCCATGTTTTGAACATACGGTTACAATATGGCCCATAATTTATGAATTATCCTGTATAAGCAGTTTCATAATGCAGTTGAAAGTTGTTTTATCTAGTGTTCAATTATATGTATATAAAAATTGAGACTAAGCAATTGACGTTTCGAATAATTTGTTAATATGCTTTTTTATAATAGAGAAATTATTATAATAATGTAGGTAGGTAATTAAATGAAACTCCGTAAATTGAATCAATAGGTTACTTCATAGAAAACAATATATAAATGCGTTATCTTCCACTCTATGTAAAAAAATACATCCCTTCGTCACTCGTTTATGTTATAACAACTAATCGGTCTATATTTCGAGGCTGAAGGACAATTGATGAGAGATTCGGGCATAACTGCATATACAGGGTGATGCCAAGACAGTCCTCTGTTCAGCAATATGAAGTTCTTTTTAAAATTTGTTGCAGCATTACTTAGAAAATTGATTTTTAAGATGTAAAATTTTGATAATGTCTATCACAAAACTACGTAGAATGAAGATAATAATGTCGCATAATATTTAGAATGCATATTTCAATGTACTTCACAATTGAATTAAATGTTCAAAATAACCACCATGCACTTCTTGACCATAACCGAGGCGATTTCGGAATTCTCGTACAACATTTTGTATGACCCCTGAGTTATTTTATTAATTTCTTCCGTTATCCTAAATTTTGAATCAGCAATATTGCCTGGTCTAGTGAAATTAACTTTGGATTTTGAATAGTCCCATAAAAAGTAATCGAGAGGAGTCAAATCGGGGAAACTAGCCGGCCATTCGATCGTTCCACGTCTTCCAATCCACATATCGGAGAAAACCTCGCTTAAATAATTTCTAACTGTACATGCAAAATGCGGTGGAGCTCCGTCTTGTTGGTAATAAATAGATCGATCTATCTCATTTGGATGATTTACATCAGGAAAAAGTATTTGTAGGGTAGGCACTAAAAGTTGATAAAAAAATCTAGATAAACCTCACCATTAACTGTGCCGCGACTTGTTTCGCGTGGATCGTCGAACAAAATATGTAGATCTGTAATTTATCTTGCTGCAATAAATTGGTCTTTTTTTTTTTAATTCAAACAAGTTCAATATTTGAAACTAGATAAAAACAATATGATTGTGGTGTAGTACGTAATAGTAGTTTGTGCAACTAGTGTGGATATGGACAGTCCACACGAGTCGAACAATATATTTTTTCGGCGACACACTTAAGGAAAAAAAAAACATTTTTCCTACAACCACTGCGCGAAACACGCTTTTCTACACAAATTTCTATACGCAAAGCAGGCCTTTGCTTAATTCTTTTGATAACCGTTGGAAAAGTAATGCAAAAAGTACACGCTATGGTACTTTTCCGCACCGAAATGTCAAACAAAGATACCTTTGACCTGTCAACTTTTTTTGTCAACTTTTTTTCAACAATTCAACCTAATAGTGAATTTCTTATAAATGTACAATTTTCAAATTTAAAACAATAGTAAGTAAACCGATTTATTTTATTATTTATTTTAATTTATTAATTATGAAAACATTAACCTATTAGGCATTATTTTTGGGAATCATGAACCAAGATCAAAATAATTTATCTTTTGAGTTGTCCAATTCGGACATTGAAAAAACTCCTTCAGATATTATCGAAAAGACTCGAACTGCAATCGAAAATATGTTACCTGAGGTTTACATTTTACAATCAATTATACATTCAACTGATTTTTCTATTTATTTTCATATTGTAAGTTCTTTCTGTTTAAATAAAATACCTATATTAATTACTGTATTTCTTTCATTAATAAATGTGGTTGTAGAAAAAATCTTGTGTACAACTTGTACGCAAATCACGCTTTGCGCACTAGTTGTACAAACTACTATTATCAAACTATAACTTTAAATTAGAAATTTTCAACATTTTACCCTGAACAGACCGAGAACACACATATTTTCATAATATATTCACTACAGGATTAATTTTTGCCAAAAAAATCGAAAAAATTAAACAGGGAGGCTTCAAATGACACTTACAACGTTTGCATGTAGATACCCCTCGTAGAATTGGACAAAATGATATAGGTAAGATTAGTTAGTTAGTAACTGGAAAAATACAAGGAAAATGTTTCTTTTTATTTCCTTAGTGATTTTGCATACTTCATGAAAACATTGAGGAATACAAAATGAAATAAAAATAGCTTCAAATGCCAGTGGCGTAAAAATGGGAAAGGAAAGGTGACATATGACTCCAGATGTACACCACTGGATCAAGAATAAAAACATGTTTTTTCATCAAAATATGCATTTCACATTTAAAACAACCTGCCAAATGTCAAATCAATTTGCTAGTCTTAGAATTGAGTTGGACACTTGGACGTATTAACAATTTTACTAACTAGGTCGAGTACAACAACATCTTAAATTTTCAAAGAAATTTACCATGCAGTCGTCACTTTTCACAAAAAAGTGCAAGGTCCTTCTTTGGAACTATCAATACTGAAATAATTAGTGGCGCATGAATGCATCAATCAATTATGTGAATATATTTTTCCATAAACATATTATATAAAACTCTTTATCTTCAATATGACAAACATTTTTTGTTTCCCATAGGTGTTGTTTCAAACTCACAAATGCAGTCTCGGATTATAATTTTTGACGGAAAAGGCCTATCGCAATCGTTTTATACATTGTCAATACCTAACAGGCAATTTTGGTTTTTGTTGTATTTATCAACTGGCGGATAGTGACAACGCCGCAA
The DNA here is from genome assembly GCA_910591695.1 of Galerucella pusilla. Lineage (NCBI taxonomy): Eukaryota > Metazoa > Arthropoda > Insecta > Coleoptera > Chrysomelidae > Galerucella > Galerucella pusilla. The sequence continues at coordinate 11,871 of CAJUYI010007456.1, forward strand.
GGAGTTCATATTGCCTGAAATGCTTCATATACGGAGCCTACTTTGCTTTGAAGTATGAAAATATACACCAACGGAGCCTACCGTAGCCGTTACATATACCGGATCCCACTACGACGTCAACTTGTATAGAGGTATACATCAAATATACGCTAGGATCCCAAATTAGACTACATGTATAACGGAGTTCACAATAGCCTGCAACAGTATATATATATATATATATATATATATATATATATATATCTTTACGC
>CAJUYI010007457.1:0-12119 GCA_910591695.1 Galerucella pusilla
TTCACATCTTACCAAATAGTAAGAAAATGTTCTACACCTTCCCAAATGGTGAAAAAATGTTTCACAACTTAAGAAATAGTAAAAAGATGTTCTACACCTTCCAAAATAGTAAGAAAATATTTAACAGGTACAGTAGGAAAATGTTCAAAATCTTCCCAAATAGTAAGAAAATGATCAACTGCATGTTGCCACACTGTAGAAAAATGTTCGACATCTTTCCAAACAGTAAGAAAATGCTCTACATCTTCCCAAATATCAAGTAAATTCTCTAAAATTCTTTCAGATATAGAAAAAATGTTCCTTAATAGTTAGAAAATATATTTTAAGGAGACAGAAACAGTCTCCTACGGGAAATACATTACCTTGTTCGTTGTTTCTAGACCCTGGTTGATTCCCTGCATTGTTGTGCCAGTTGACACCATGACGGTGATCAGAGTTAAAAGGCTGATTCATATTCGGTAAAAAGGGTTGATTCAAGTTCGATGAGAAGGGTTGACTCATGTTCGGTGAAAAGGGTTGATTCATGTTGGGTGAAAAGGGTTGATTCATGTTGGGTGAAAAGGGTTGATTCATGTTGGGTGGAAAGGGTTGGTTCATATTCGGAGGAAATTCCGCATGATTCTGAGAGGAGCGATTTGAAGGTATTTGAAATGAAACATTGAATTTGTAATCAGTGCGTGGTCGGACGTGATGCAGTTCCTCGCATCTACCTGCGTTAATCCCTTTTCGAACGGAGGGTAGGATTAAGACAGGTCTGCAGTTCCTCACACTATTGTTTGTAGGGTAGCACAATAATGCACCTGTTTATAATAATTTGTCTTCAGTTTCAATTTCGTTTGCAATAAGTAAAGACGCAGCAAAAATGGAAGTGTCCTCTATGTACAGTTCGAAAGGGAGTGTTTTATTAATTGTTAATAATTATAAATTTCATAAGGCAAGAGTGTCCTTAAGTGGTGAAGTATGCTGGCGTTGCAGTCAAAAATCGTGTCGGGCAGTTATTTACACTGTGACAGACATTTCATGCAAAATTTAAAAGTTTTTTTTATGCGTCACACCCAAATATTATACAATTTACAAAAATACTTTTAGATCTTCAGTTAGAAATTTATGTAAAAATAAACACTGCAAATAGGTTTGTTAAAAAATATCGCAAAGAAATTGTAAAAAAAGAAAATTATATCAAATCTAAAATTGAGGAGTACAAAAATAAAAAAATAGATAAAATTACATTTTTAAAAATTATGGCAATTCAAAGTGTACCAAATTAATTAAGTTTTTTTATTATATTTTTATTTATATGGGTTTTTATTTTTGTTTAGGTGTTTTTATTGTATATAGTATTTTTAATTGACGAAAATCATTGATTTAATGTTGTGTTTCTGTTTTTTATTTTACTTATATTTGTTCATATTTAATATTTACTAGCGGTATTTCTTCTGCTGCGGTGTGTTTCTGTTTGTTTATTTCATATGTATTTGTTCTGTTTGTTTCTTTTTTATTTTGTATTTTATTGTTATTATTTGACAAAAATATAATTTCATATTGAAACATTTACTAGCAATATGTAAATATTACCTAATCAAAATCCCTCGCACTGTCATTGTGGACCTTGCTACCTGATACCTAATCCCTTACCCTTCGTATGCTGCGAGGAACTGAACACAAATTTTGTACCTACCTGTTAATGTGCGAGGAACTAGACGACTCGCGCGTGGTCTTTCTGGACAATTACCTGAAATGCAAAAAATGTTTCAAGAAATACAACAAAGAAAGAAGAGTTGATTCTATTACCAGATAAATTTGGATTGGTGTTGTAGTCCAAAAGTGGTGGAATCTGACCCATTTGCGATGATGGAAATTGGTTGAATTGATTGGAATGACCTCTATTAGCTGGAAATCTATTGGGTCTTTGATTACGCTGAGTTTCTTGATAGCTCGGAGGGGGAGAGGAGCGCCTAGAGCTTTGCGATTTACGCGTATCGCTTTTCTTTTCATTGGCATCTCCTTTCTTTTCATCATTGGCATCTCCTTTCTTTTCTTTCTTATTTTTCTTTTCTTTCTGATCTTTCTTTTCAACGGTACCCTCTCCTTTCTTATCTCTCTTTTCAACGGTACCATAAAATGACTTTGACAAATGACATAAAACATGAATAAGGTGACTTTGACATATGACATAAATGAAGAAGTGACTACGACTACTACTATACAAGGTCTACGCAATAATATGAAGGACATCTATACTTACTTTATGAGATACTTTGTGGACATATTCGGTATCCTGGAACTCCTTACTTCTAGCTTTCTTTTGACAATTATATAATTCGCGAATTTTTTCTCCGTTGTGTTTTAGTTTGTACAATATTTGGACGCTGTCACTGATTTCTTTAGAAGTAACTAGCTCATCGCGTCCTACAGTTTTGGTTAAGCGTAAGGCCTCGTCAAAACGGTTTTTAATTTCGACGTATTGTGCCAAGAGATCTTGGAGATGCTTGACAGTTCCCATGTCGCACACTTTTCCCAAGGATCTTTCTCTATATATGAAAACAAAAATAATTTAGACATTTTCGCAAGTAAAGTAACCCACTATAAAAAATTTTATTGTACACCAATGATAGAAGGAATTAGCTACAAATATAGTAATCCCTTATAGGCCAGACGATAGGGATAACAGCTACAAGAAATTAGCAATCCGGCTGATTTTTTTTATGAGTACCTTAAAGTATGTAGATAAATATACAAAAAACTTTACCAGTCTATCGATTTCCCAAATTAGAAAAAAAAACCAAGAAACTTTTTTTTCCGAAATTTTTCCATATTTCGCGCTGTGAGGAAGGTAAAGAAAAATAAAAAAATACCCCCGTGTAGGAGGAGTGTTTTGCAACAAAAAAGGTTCCCTGCATTTCTATCGTCCGAGCGATGGTTTGTCGGGAAAAAATTCGGTAAACTAAGTACGTGTTCCGCATTCGCGCGACTCTATTTTCTGAAGCGCGGCGGAGTACATTATAAACTATTGTACAGTTATAATAAAATAATTGTAATACGGCGTTTTGAAGAGGAAAGTGTCGGCTTTAAGATGGCATTTTTTTTGTCATAGCACATAATCATTTTCAGCAAATTACTCATATATAATATAAATATTATATTCTAATAAAAAACCAAGTATCTCAATAAAAATAGTATAATGCAAAATTACGAGTAAAAATAGGCACTTTTAGTCCGTATGATATATACTATGTTTTCTCCAACCAAGTCAAAATTAAAATAAATTTAGTTTTATTCAAAAATCGTTAATAATTTGGTGATAAATTTGAACACCTATTAAATATAACAGCGATAGCAAGTCGGTATTGTTGGTAAATATTGATTGACAAGTAGACGTCAGTAGACGTACAAATCATTTAAACCGACCTTTCTCTGACCTCCCCGCTCCCTCTACCTTCCTCTCCACCTTGGACCAAAAATATCCCTACAATCGATACCTCACTTACCATTTATGATAAGCATGAATCTCCCACTGCATCTATAAAAAAAGCATTCCTAGAATGACTACATAAAAAACCGTATGATTCAATACTCTACACAGACGCTTCCAAAACTAACTCCGGTGTTGGTTGTGCAGTTTCCTCGAAGCATGAACTCATAAGCTCCTTCACCCTACCTATAGTGTGTAGCGTTCACACAGGCGAGCTACCAAGCATTTTTCAAGCTTTCAAAAGCATCCACCTACCCCACAAAAATATTGCAATATGCACTGACTCCCTTTCCTCCATTCATTCAATCAAGTCAATCTTCACTGACCACCCAATTGTCCAGAATATACACGACATATCTATCAAACTCTCGTTGCTCAAGATATAACAGTCTCTCTTATCTGGCTTCCATCTCACATCGACATTGATGGTAACGAAACTGCGGACCGCCACGCGAAAGATGCTACCACTAATAACGACCCAACACACATTGTCCAACTCGCAACCGACCTAAAGACCCACTTCAAAAATGTTACACAAGATTCTTGGCGACACCTGTGGCGCATTAGCACGACAGCACTTCATGATATCCATCCATCCACTTCTCCTCTATCCCTGAACTTCTTAACCCGGAGAGAGGCTACTACAATCAGAAGAATCCGTAATGATATTGTGACCATTAAACACTAAACACTACTAATTTTCTGCTATATATAAACAACTTGATCTTAGGCCCAACCTCAAGGAAATGCTCCGCTGCCCTACCGAAATCAAGAAAGTCTTACAGTTCCTGAAAGCTACTAACCTATACTGTAAAATCTAACTTAAATATCTGTAATAATTATGTAAATATCTGTATAAGTCACGAGGTACGTTGAGTCAAAATAAAAAAATAAAATTTTCATACTTTTTTCCAATGAATATATGTGAAAATGAATTTATCACACTTCCCCTACACGGTGGTATTTTTTATTCCTCTCCACATTCCTCCCAGCGTCAATTATTAAAAAATTTCGAAAAAAAAAGTTTTTTGATTTTTCTTTCTATTTTGGGAAATCGTTAGATTGGTAAACTTTGTTTTATATTAATCTACATACTTCAAGGTACTTATACTTGCTAATTACTTATACTTTTGGCCTATTGTGCCCATGATCCCTCCCTACCAAATATAACTCAACGCGGCTATGGAAAAATTCGCTTTAAAAGTACTCACCTATCAATTAAATATTCAATGTATTCTTTGTAAGAATCGCTGAACGGCGTTATAGCGTTATTTTGTAGAAAATGTGCGAATTTTGCACAAGTTTCCACAATAATTTTATGCTCTGCCGATAATTCCGCCTGTTTCGTTTGCGTATCTTTTATCAATTTTTGTTTTTTTTCCATAACTTCGAAACGGTTGGTAATTTTCTTTTGCATATTTTCATCTTTTTCTTTTTTTTCCACAGTTTTTGTCGTATAGTAAACATGCATGTGAACTCTATAGTCACAGTAACATTGCGAACAGGTATTTGTATTTTGCATTGCCGCACAATTAACCAGTGCGGGATCGCCCAAAACCTCTTTACCTACGTTCGTTAAATAACATGGATCGTGACATCTTTGTTTGTAGTTCCATGAATTTTTTCCAGCTATCTAATCATACATAAAAGAACCAACGTATATAAAAAAGAAGTAGAAATTAATATTGTGACTAACATCCCAAAGTCCCGACCTTTTAGGAATTGTGAGTTGAAAGAAAAAGATATTTAAATTAAACCTCCAATATTTATAACAGTCCATCATTACTGCATATTATACAGGGTGTACCAACCTTACGACAAACTTCGGTAAATGGGTTATTTTAAGAGATATCAAAAAATTTTATCAACAAAAATAGTAGATGTGTTGAAGGTCCATATTTTTAAATTATATCGAACTATACAAAGTGCTGTATAACTCCGTTACACACAAAACATATGATTTTTATAATGGGAACCCCTGTATATTATACCGAATTCGGATTGGTTACATTTTTGAAGCTTTTGATATAAGGCTTTGCCACGTTATACAGAGTCCTTCAAAATATATGGACACGTTTATGTGAAAATCGTAGGTAAATCAACGCTCTGTAGCTTGTACGTCAAAGAAAAAAAATGTATTTGGCCAAACAGAGTTTTGTAATATGATGCAATATCTCCGTATCCTATCAAATTCCAATTATATTCTTTCTTGTATACAGGGTGAACGGAAACTCGAACCTGTCATTTTCTTTCTTATTTCAAATGGAACACCCTGTATTTTATAGCAAAAATAGAATCTTCGATTATGTAACTTCAATTTTTGTCAAGCATTCCCTATACCCAAAGTTTATAAAAACAGAGTTAATTTTGTAATATTTAAAGTTTGTCGTAAGATTGGTACACCCTGTGTAAGATTATAAACATTATCAGTAATTCGTAAATTTGCAAATACGTCTTACGGAGCTTTAAACTAGGGATGGAAAGGTTTTTCAATTCGATTCCGAATTCGACTTTATATTTTTCGATTTCAAGAATCGATTACTCGAGCGCCTGAATCGATTCCAAATTGAAAGATCAATAATTTTTGTAGTTAGTAAATTTATTCATCAAATCGCAATGCCATGAATGGATAATCCAAATTTTTTAAATAAAGCACAAAAATAGTTGAGAACAAGTATATTTTTTCATTTATTAATAACGTGTCAAGTCAATAATATTTAACAAAAACTCGACTTTTTAGTTTTTTTAGTCACTTAACCGTAAAGTCGAAGTCGAATATCAAGAATCGATTCTTGATCGACTTCAGAAATTAAAGGTCGATTCCTAAAAATCGACTATTTGACGAGAAAACTCGATTCTCGAGTAGAATCGGAATCGAGTTTACCATCCCTATTTTGAAGTATTGAAATGTCAAAACATTAAAAATGGTGGTTAATGTAAAATTTATTTAAATAGTTCACAAAAGATTTAGTTTTTCGTATTGAAAAGCTAAACAATGAATAAAAAATTATAAAATGTTACAATACTTACTTGAATAACGTCAGAACATTTTTTTGTTGCACATACAGTTGCTGGTCTTTCCATTTGAGTAACTTCTAATGCTATCACAGGTATATATAATTTAGATTTCATTTCTTCCAATGATGCATTGTATTGCTCCAACAACTCCCTATGCCTGTATATAAATGAATAAATAAAACAAAAATTCTCAATCTGGCCCAGTTAAAAGGGGGATAACGGACTTCTGCTATCAAGTCAAACAAATCAATATGAACAATTAAAAATATCACTACAATATGAACCATTCAACAATTTTTTCCATGCAGTGTCCCAAATTACATTTTCCAAGTGATTTAGATCAAGTAAACTGTTAATTACCTTTCTAAAACTGCCATGTTATGGTGAATAAGTTGCATAATCTCAGCCAGTGGTTTGGACAATTGATTAATCATCCTCCTAGATTCGTTAATAGCGTTAGTACTTTTCACAAAGTGGGGTTTCAGTGGCTTTGAATCTTTATTTCCAACGATATAGTGTATTAAACTGAAAGAAGTTTGATTAGTCGAGATAATTCAATTTGAGTATCTACTCACTTCCAACATTCTATGGAGGATTTCTCCCAGCTTTCTTTGTTTCGCTCTTTAATTTCAGAACTAAGTTCTATGTTATTCTTAATAGCTGCTAAATATCTAAAAGGTTCGTTATCGAAACAAAAAATATTCTTATCAAAAGGAATTTTAGCAGAAGGAGGTCGACTGGCAATTTCTTCCACAATTTTTTTCAAAACACCACCTGTTTCCCCTGGATTGTAGTCCGTTCTATAAGATTAAATACAAAATAAACTATACGGGAAATGTTTCGATAAAATTCAGTATACTAACCCTCTTGTGTTGGTGAAGCAAAAAATGATATTATCACTGGCAGATTTGTCCAAACGCGAAAATATCTGGTTAATACAATAGTTTAAAAATACTGTGATCCTTGATTCATTTGGTTTAAGTAAGAAACAAATAGCATGTAATTCATGTAGATTGCTGATGTAGCTCAAAATATTTTCTGAATTAATATTATCCTGCAAAATAAGACAAATTAATACTTATTAACCCCACAGCTACATAAAACAATTTTGCATTCTATTGAAATGGAAATAAAGTTACGATATTGATAAACTTACTTGTTCAATACCCCTAGTGTCGCCCATACCTGGAGTATCGATTAATCTTACTTTAATTTGCCCATTCCAAATGGGAAAGACATACGCTTTAACATCTTGAGTGGCAGATTCACCAGTTTGTAGATATTCATTAATGTCAGTATCGCCACTCTTAATAAGATGGTATACACCATGCTTATCAATTACATTCAACTGGCTTGGAATGAGTACCATTAATTTATCTTTTTTTGCTTGTTTCAATTGGCCATAGGTCAAATAATTAGCAAATGAATTTATCAAAGTGGATTTTCCGACTCCAGTAGTTCCCAATAGTAAGATATTTATATCAGTTTTCTTGAGGTTTAAATTCATCATCTTGGAATCTATATTTGACTCCGCCATTTTGTAAAACTAAAAATTTATGTATAATAATAAAATATGTTTGTTCCTTATCTTGACAATAAGCATTATTTTTAGATTTATAGTCATGTATAAAACTGATAAAGCTGGATGATTCTATGAGTAGTTATTTAAAAAAAGAACTAATTTTATCTTTTAATTCAACTTAGTTTAACAAAACATTATTATCAATACAATGAATTGACACCAGAAAACATCACTTTCCAATTGCCTAATTGTGATGATAATTATCTGTACCATCCTGTATATAGGTACTCATGCAATTCCTATAGTTTGGAATATATTTCGTAATGTAAACCCAGGTGGTAGGTACATTCTTTTGATGGAGAAAAAACCAAATGTTTTATACTCTTTTCAATCACACCGGTTATGATAAAGTAAAACGAATAACTTGAAATTGATTTTTCAATCGATTTCAACAAAAAACTATTTTGAGGTTACTGTCAACAAAAAAAATTATCTACTATTCTATCTAGTTTCCATTGGTTTCTATGAGATTCTATACTTCAACAACGCTACTATTAGAAATCTATAATTATATATTCTTGTTTTTTTCTTAGCAACAAACAAAATAAATAAGTTTAAAACAATCTATTTATAGACTGGCTAGGGATGGCGATCTGAGATCGATTAATCGAAGAATCGATTTTTGGAGCGAAAAAATCGATTTTTCAAAGCGATATGTGGTACTGTATCGATTCAGTGAATCGATATTTCACCCTTGAAAATCGACATTCGATTTTATTTTATTTTTTGGTATAATTTGTTAATCAATACATTTAAAAAATAAATGTCTTGTTTTATACCTGATCTGATGTTTTGATATGGTAATAAAAATATTTTTTATCATCGAATTACCTGATTTTACTGATAAGAGATCGTTAAATTATAATACGTAATACGTATCTTGTTTTCAATAAAATAGATTTACATCACATTATAAACAAAAACTTGAGAAAAAGATCGATTTTTCAGAAATCGATCTTATTGGCCTCGATTTTTTTTGTGGATCGATTCATTAGATCACGATTCGAATCGATTTAAAAATCGATGTTTTTCGGAAAAAATCGCCATCCCTAAGACTGGCCCAGTGGCCAACGCCCTAATTCTTGTTTCCTTGCAACTTATAAAAACATATTTTTTATTTCAACTTATTAATATATATAATAATTGTTTACTTACTTTTTTTATGCACACCGATTATTTTTTACAGTTTTTAATTATCTTACACAAAACCACGTAGACAAATGCAAAAAGCTTGCCTTTATCTGTATAGTATGTGTGTGTTTCTGTTATCAATACACTCCAATACCTTCACGAACTAAACAAGCTTGATGTAACTGTACAACTTCCTTTAAACCCTCTAAATGTGGGAACCACCCATTTCATTCTGGGCCCGTATTCTTAAGGGACTAGTGAGAATCTCACCAATGAGATAGGTGTATTGCATGGTTGCCTAAAACATGAGGGTTTCAAATTTGTCGTATTTTTAAATGCAATAGTGAGATCTGCAATATCACCGGACGAAATCCAATACGCATGTTTCTAAGCTTCTCACCGCTTTTGGCAAGATTCTCTATCGGTTCGAACCATGAGAGATTGAATCTCTCTCGTTTCAGGCAACCCGTTATGCATCAATCTCATTGGTTAGATTCTCACTAGTCCCTTAAGAATACGGGCCCTGGTGGTTTCACTAAAAATAACTAGGTAATAGATAAAATAAATCCCTTGTCGTTAGAATCGTAACAGTGTTGCCAAGCAATAATTATTGTCAGGACTTCTCCATGTTACGTTGTTTTAATTGCGAAAATATTTTAATTATTTAAAAAAAGAATTTATGAAGCATGACTTGATGGTCGCTTATTATAATAATTATATTACAAGTATAATTTTGTTGTTAACATAATAATATATTCATTCAAATCCGGGAAAAATTATTTATGTACAAAATAAAACTAATGAGTTCTGTTGAACTCACATGCAAGAAAAAATTAAAACTAAGAAGATAAAACCATGTTATTTTTTAATTTAAATCTCAATTTCTTGCATGAGCATGTACGTGTAATGTAGATGTTCATGCAAGAAACTGAGAAATTAAGATTTAAATTGAAATATAACATGGTTTTAGCTACTTAGTTTTAATTTTTTCTTGCATGAATCCACCTTAATAAACTTTCATGTAGGTATATGAACATTGAACATGCTAGGACGAAACAAAAATTAGGAAGTCATGCAACATTGGACGGATCCAAATGAATTGCTGCGAATTTTTATATGATTTTTGTTTTGTGCTGATGATTTTATTATTACATGTTTTTCCAGAATAAGTGTTCAAGGTTAGTCTATCTGATAAGAACAATAAAAAAGAGGTTCGATGTTATCTATGGTTCAAATGAAATAAGAAGGTATGCGTTATCTATGGTAAGAAGTAGGATGTATGTTGGGTTGCCTACAATATTAATGTAGTCGTTTATATAGTCTTTTTTATATTTTCATTGGGGAACTACCAGGAAGTAACATTTATAGCCTGTACCGTTTGACAGGTGGCGATTTTGATAGAAACACAGAATACACCAGCCAAACAAGGAACGAAAGCCGGCATAAATCCTTTGATGTTTTGGGGGCAAAATTTCGTGAACTTCAAACTGACGTTGACAGATAACGGATCAAGTTACACTGAGAAAATTGTTCATAAAATATGTAAATTAAATGTTGGCTACACGCGAAAAAGTGAAACCAAAGAATCTCAAATAATAATTGTTTATTTTTATGACTTGTTTCCACAAAGTTTTAATTGTTAAACTCAATTAATGAATTGTTCAAGTTAATTGTAACAGCTCAACAAATATTGTGAAAAATATTATAATTATAAGTTTTAGCTTGTTTTTGGAGTAGGTACCATCCATTATTAAAAAATGATTCTTATTCTCTATATTGTTATCGAAATTATATTATGTATGTATTATGTATAGTATGTATTTATGTAGCACTATATGTAGAATAGGGTGAGTTTAAAAACCAATACAATAATAATAGATTATATTATTATATTTATAATATCATTGTACAATAGAAAGAATTTCGGTGAATGATGATATAAAATTTCAATAAGTATGGTGCTTGTTTATAAAATTTTCATTATTTATATAGTCAAAAGTTACACTTCACCAGATTCGGAATTAAATTTTACACCCAGAGAAAATGTACTGATAATCTGTGACAACAAAGTTATAAAAAAGAAGCGACAGTAGACTTTTCTCCAGAGATATCGAAGTTTTGTTGTGTTTTTCAATTATGATCATTCATCACTTGAACGACAGCCAGGTACAGGGTTCCCAACTTAGGGGTTTTCCCCCAGATTTAGGGTGGAAAAAAGTAGGATGGTTTTTTTAGGGGTGTCATAAATCTAGGGGTATTTTTAGGGATTTTTATGACTTCAAATATTTATTTCGATTCACACTGCAACGGAATGGTGGATCATGCACAACATTTCAACCATCCGCAAAAATGTTGAAATTATTTAATGTCAATATGTATGATTTCAAAAAGTCAGAATCTGAAGACAATGATTTGTTATATGAAGTTTTCGATAATACATGAATAAAGAATTTTAAAAAATGATGTTGCTGAATGAAATAATTTATTGATTGTTTGAAATTTATTATTTGTTTAATGATATTTTCTTATTTATTAATCATTTTTAATGTATTATTTATTTAAAAATATTTGATTAATTATTTTATAAATAATAAAAATTTTTCAGGGGGTTTTAGGGAGATAAATTTTTGAGAGTTGGGAGCACTGAGCCACGAATTGCAAAGTTTTTGGCGCCATAACTAATAAATGCAATTTTATAAACAAATTTTATCGTTCAAAACACAAAAAATATGTAAACAATCAAAAAGCTTACAACAAAGAAAATTCTTTGGTAAACAATAAAATCAAGTCATTGACAGATAACGGGCTTAAAATGGCGACTGTCAGACATGCGCACTCAGAAAATGAATTGTAAAATAGCACGAGCTTCGTTTCTTCTTGGGATGGTGTATTCTGTGGTTGAAATTTCCTTTTCTG
>CAJUYI010007458.1:0-12119 GCA_910591695.1 Galerucella pusilla
AGTTTCTATCCCAGAATTATCCGCTTCCTCTTTAAAATTATGAACTCCACAAGTGACTGCTTCTCCACTTCTCCTGGCAAGTTCCACAGAAGCGATATGGTAAAATTTTCGCTGGAATCCCGACGTGTCTTCCTCCCATAATAAAACCATTGCGTAGTATTCTTCCAATTTCAATGAAGGAGAGGTCGATTTCCTTTTATTGTCGCACATCTGCAAATTCCTTGGATTCGCATTACTAGATTCCCTACTAAACTTAAAGACAATATAATATCTTCAAAAGGATAAAATAGTTATTTTCCTAACTAGTGCGGAAAGTGATACTTTCCCGCACGCGACTGCAGTTGACCCGAACGACGCGAAGCGGAGTTCGGGCAAGCGGTCAAGGGCGGGAAAGACACTTTACGCATACGTTAGGAACATTATTTTTTCTACGACCGTATATACAAAGAAGTATATCAACCCATTTTTCAAAATTTATTTTATTTTAACACACATATAAAAAACTTAGACCAAAAATATTATTATTATTATTATCAATTATTATTATAAATATTAATATTAGAAACACAATTAGTTGCATTCTGTGAATTACTTAAAATTGCCGGTCCAGTGGAGTTATTTGGTGTTAACTGGTGAGTGAATGACGTTGATGAGGATGGCATCGTTTGCAGGTCACATAAAGATGACGATGAGGGTGACGGCAACAATTTTAAGTCATTTGTAGATGAAAGAATTTCATTTGATATATTTTTCTTTTATCAAACCCGGGTGGTTTGATAGTTGTTTTGTGACACTACTTTAAAGAATTTACAAGGTTATATCAAAATATTTATTTTATTTTATATTTCCAGAAAATTAAAAGTGCAACAAAAAGCTGGAAAACATGTTGATTTTATTTGATGGACTATTTATTCACCTGGTGTAAGAATAGTTATAACTTCCGAAGTAAAAAACTATCTAATAAAGTCAAAATTTGCATAATTTTACTTTCCCGCACTAGTGCGGGAAAGTGACACTTTCAAAGCTAAAATGCGTGCGGGAAAGTGGGTTAAAACGCACGGTAGTAGAAAAAACTAATTTATACTCCATAAAATACATTCCTTGCATTTTTTTGCAACGGTGTTCCACATTGTTTTCACAACTAGTTCTTTGTAATTTTCACCGTTTTCTTTCATCATATTCCACGCACATTATTTCAGGATTAGGTAAAGTTAATCTAAACTTGTAGTTTCGAGAAGCTCGTATTTCTTTGCCTTGCAGAATTTCGTAAATTGTTTCCATACTGACAGTATGGGTTTTAACGGTATTTGACACTACACACACTCGCCAGATCAATATTAGTCATAGAATCACTTCCAAAGCGACTCATTTTCAGGGCATTAGCTGACTGACACTATTTAAAACCAATTTAACAAAATATATTGACAATAAAATCGTTCTCTGACGTCGTAGGAGACCATAATTATTTATTATCAAAGGTATTGTAATTTTTAGTGACAACAGCTGTCAAGCTTTGTCTTTAGTAAACTTGAAAAAACTGCTGACAGGTTGGGTCATATAGTTTTTTCATCTAGAAACCATTTGTTATTCTAAATTGCGCGTTTGTAATTGGTGGAAATTGAAATGAGGGAAATAGTCATGTTTATATTCCCATAAATACATCCGGAATTGAATAAAACATAAAAAGGTATCCATAACAATGCCATAACGAATGTTGGAAAAAAGCAGGCGGCCTCCTGAGACCTTATAAATGTTCAATGTTTACGTAATGCATAATATATATAATAGTACTGTCTTTCAAGTTGGAACAAATAACAAATAGACCACAATCTCCAAAAGAAAATTTGATTCAGTCTTAAACGAATACAAAAAAAATTGCAAAAAGATGAATTGAAATTAAAAACCGAAGGGGAGAAGTTGAAAAACTACGGAGTAGAGTAGAACAGGGCAAAATATTCAAGTAAAGTTTTATGAAATTATAATACCTTAAGTAATTTGATTTTACTTTCAATTAAGAGAGTCTGAAAATCGAATTTGCTGTTGATTCATAATTCAGGTTCAGCTTACTAAAGTGCAGAGTTACAAGAAAATTAGTACATGAAACACCGATGTAGTTATCTCCAATACGACCTTGACATAGGTCTTGTAGATAATGTTCATTTAAACTTCTCCAAATAAAACCTTATAGGAGAAATTGAAGTAAAAATAGAAAATAGATTTTCTGGATAAAATGGAATGAAATTATTAATGCTGAACGGAAACATCACATCAGACAGTCAGTTCAAGGTTCTGAAGACTTAATTTTGCATGAGACGAATCGATTTTTCGTCGACATTTCTGATTACTTTACGCGTCCCTCGTGAACATTCAAAAAAAGAAAAGTGTATAGAACAGAAAAGATAAAATACCACATTCAAAGATTTTTGCTTATTCGTTAAATAATACAGTAAAAAATAGTTATAGAGTAAAATATTCACATATTGGGTTTGATAAAAAATCAATTTGACATAAATATGTAACGTAATGAAAGAAATATCCACTGAAATAACACAATATATTCAAAAAACGTTATATAAGCTTATTTTGACTGTTCTATCTCTTGATAAAGTGAATTGAATTAGAGCGCGAAGAGAGAGAGGAAAGAGAGAAGGTAGCTTGAAATAAAAACCAGAGGATATCATTCCATGTGACCCATATTGGAGAATCAATTTGTTTTTCAACGCTCTTATCGAGATTGTACAACCTTTTTTTATGTCACAGCTCAATTTTTCATTTATTAATTCAAAATGACCACTCTATAAGGTAGATATTACGAAGTAGCTTGTATGTATTGATGAGCCCACTTTCGGTCCTCTCTGTACCCGATGCACCATTTTCAATACCATCCTAGGTCAAGTTATTGATAAATTGCGTTCCAACGGGACTACATTTTAAATTCAGATTCAGTACTGAGCTCTTGTGTGAGTTGTTCCAAAATGGCGTGGATTCCAGGGCACAATGGAATAGAATAGAATAGAATGCAATAGCAGATGAAGTAGCAAAGAAGAGGACAGGAATCCTTTTGCGGTATCAGCTCCAATGCAATATTGGAAAAAATAAGCAGAGCTAAAAAAAGAGTAGCTCCGGCCATTGGAAAGATCTAGTAGGGATTAGACAACCAAAGATTCTGCTACAACCCGTTGAGATCTAATGAATGCACAAGTTAACGTGAACCCTCACTAAGAGTTTTAACAGGGAACCTAACGGTACATTGTCGCCTGAATGGGCAACTGAAAAAGCTCAAAATAGTGAAGGAAGAAGAATGTAAGATTCGGTGGCGTGGACGAAGAAACCTCCATCCACATACTTGCGAATTGTACAGCAATTCAGAATCCTGGGCACAACACCTAGAAGGCTATTGGATAGAAGAGGGAACGAGGTAGAAGTAAGGGGGCACAAAAGATCTTCTAGGTCTCAGTGAATGTTACCCCAATATACATACATACTAAATTCAGATAAATAGCGGCACAACAACAAAAAATATTCATTCCTGTGTGCTCCGCTGGTCCTTTGTGCCCCTCTCCCGCTCCCCAAGATTGCGATTAAAAGGAATTTTAAAAATAGCGACTTGAAGAAAGTGTACTACCGATACATACGATAAACTATTTGAAATATCCCACAATTTGATCTTGTCCAGGACATCTACATATTATTTTCAGTAATTTGTTTATTTGTTTTCAGATTCTCGTCTCATCGCTCTCGACAAGACTACCACCCCAACGTCAGCAATGTTTTAGCGTTGCCATGACCCGTGACGGGGACATTCCGACCATCTTCAATCCACGTGGTCGAAACAGAGCACCGAGCGTCGTGGTGACTGAAGAAGGCGTCGCCAATGGCCCGTTCGCTCACGCTGATTCCGTCAGCAGTCAGCAGGAATCCCAAGGAGCTGGGGAGCTGATAGCGCCGGTTCAACCATGTGGTATAGCAGGAAAATTGAAGTCTTGTTCAACGTCTTTGTGCTCAAAATCGGCTAGGAAGGTTTGTTGTTAAAATTGTATATTTTTGATATAACAGAATTCACAGTTTTAAGTTGAAATGCAGTTATATTTAGAAAATAATAATTAAAATATCGCATGTTCTTTCTGTGCTTTGATTAGGTACTCCATATTTTGGAAGAAAAAAATTCACACTTGATTTCAAAAACGTTCCATAATTGGACTTTCGTGCCTTCTTCACTTGACTTCCGTTAATCCCACACTAGCATGCCTTTGTCAATGTAATAATATAATAATCCTCGATCGTTCGACTAAAACCATCATCATCAAAGTGTTTCAATCTATTCATTGAAAAAATGTCGAAGGTATTGGAAGAAATATTCAATTTTTCGATTTTATAACCTTCGATTCTCTATAAATAACGGTAAATTACACAGTAACGAAGTTTATGTATTCAGGGTTATTATTATGCCCTTGATTTCAACGGAGAGTCCTTTAAATTACGTAGGTACAAATAACGTGGGTATTTTTAATATAGCGAGAGTCGAAAATGAAGAGACATTTTATAGCCCATCAGTTGGGTTACCTCAAAAACTGTCAAAACATGGTATTTCAGCGGTTTTTAGGCTGTACTAATTGCACATAACAGTTTATAGCCAAAACAACCAAAAATGGGCCCATTTTTCAACATGTTTTCGGATTTTACTCAAAATATATTGAGTTTATCGTGTCAATGCGTCAGAACAAAGTTATAGAGCGTAACATTTACTATAAAATTCCGTGATTCAAATGTGAAAATTCCATTCCTTACAGCCACAGCGGATGAATAAGTAAAAAAAATTTAAAAAACAGCGCAAAATACTAATGCAATTGATAAAGCAATCTGAATCATAATTTCTTCTCATAAAACGTTATTTATTCACGAACTGATTGCAGGTTTCGATATCTTATTTAGTTGCTGACTAATCTAATTGTTAATAAACATTAGGTAAAAGAGATAGATATCGTTAGAATAAAGACATAATATGCCACAAAAAATTGATAAACTCACAATAATGTTTTTACACAAACTAGAAGGTGACAACTATAATATGCAATGATTTAATCAACAATTTTTTTGGTTAAACTGACTCAGACGTCAGTTTAAAAACCTTAATAACAATAAAGATATCTGTGCGGTTTTTTATTTTAATTCAAATCTGAAAGTACCTACCAACTTAAAGGACTTGGAAAAACAAAACTTTTGGCATTTTAAACTTTCAATTCGGACGATTTAACCCGGAGTTATTGAATCCCAAACTTGATCAACGATTCTCGGCAAACCATCAACAAGCTAACGAAAAATAAAATACTGACATGCACGTCTGATTCAACCTCCCGCTGCTATACTTAGCCATGCCCTCCCCTCGGAATCACAGCGCCAAGAGCCTCTTCCGCGCACATTCTCTCTTCTATTTGATTCAATTGTTGGTAAGTTATGAAAGGTGATTGTTGAAAAATATCTAGAAAGTATGCGGAAGCACCTGCATGACAGTATTTTTTTGTACAACCATTTTGGAATGGTAAATTTGTTATTAAGAGGGAACAGTATTATTTTTCTTTCAACCAAAGGTTCTAATCTTCCAAAAATGTTGCTATGCTTAGTAGATGCTAGCAGCTCTTTGATATTAATCTGTGAACTATTTATAAGACCCTTTTTCTATCTTCGTTCACTACGTAATTTTGATAGTATATGTTCGTTCCAACTGGCAATAGAAGCGTTCAAGGTTATCTGTGGTATTGTTTACGGAAGTGCTGTATTTCTTTCGCGTTCCAAATGAGTATATTATCATTCTTGGGATGGTACAAAAACTTCTGGAAGTGCTGATCCATATCTAATTCGAGCTTGCGCACTTTGCAGTACTCGATACGATTCCAGAACGGTTCATAAATGCCAGTTGGAACAAACTTTATATTGTCCTCTATTTAGATGTTTAAATACTAGTTTCCAGATCCATAGTTATATTTATTATTATTTTTTAAACATTTTTTACATTATTTGCATTTGACGTTGTTGATCTTACAGATTATTAAAAACGTGATTCTAAAATGAGCGTTGACGATAATTTCCACGCCTCTTACCTCAGCGTGTTAAGCACTGATTGTATCAAAACAATTCCAAAGCGTGACTTAATAACCATCTTTGATAGCAAACAATAAATGAACGATTGTTTTAATTATTCGAAAATTGAGGTAGACTTGAGAAAAAATTGCGTGGTTTTTACAGCGTGCGTGCAAAAAAAATCCATTTCTACCCTTGAATACTATATTGCCTACATTTGTGTTTGGCTTTGCGTAGTCATAAATTCAACTGAAAACAATATCGTAGAAACATATGCTGGGGCTCATGAATAAAAAATCGCCTGACTTACATAAACAATGGTCTGTGCTAACCATAATTTTCCTAAACATCGGAATTCTTCTACAGGATTCGGTAACATCAATAACCTAATCACCGAAGATGCATTTATAGATGATATATTTTGTTTGCTTCCTTCCTATATAATATTGTCGATAGGTTGAAGCACAAACATATTGAAACAAAAATATAACTATTCTATTTTTATGAATAGGTAAGCAGACGTAAGAAGAACCCACTTGAAGATGCAGTCGTATGTAAAAAACAGTCTAACCGATAGGTTAGGTTAGGTGTGTGGTGAAGTGGTTCTATAAGAAATAACAAATTTCAGTTTATAGGCTGCCGTTATCCCTAAAGTACCTATCTGGATTACTGAACAGTTTCCTGGAACACAGTTCTGGAGATACAGTTCCTGGAAAGAACAGTTCCCGGGAAAAACAGTTTCTTGGAGCACAGTTTCCTTGCACATAAAACAGTTTCTGGAGAGTCTGACTGTTTCTGGGGCACAGGTTCTGGTTTGACTGGCTGACAAGCTTCTGGATCACAGTTCCAGTGTGACAGGCAGTTTCTGTTAAACTGAAAAGATTTCTAAATACCTTGCCTGCAGTAAGTCCGTAGTACCTATATCGACAGCTACATCATCTTCAAACAACTGTATTCTTGTGCTAAGTATTTTTTTTGTTGTATTTGCTACTAACCGTTTTTTTAAATAATGTAAATTTCATTACTGTAATTATATACATTTTTTTACTCTATTAGTTTTATTTATTATACAGAAACTTTAAGTTCTTTTTTTTAACAGATTAAAAGTTAGCTGACCATTAAATTTGATTTTCTTTCTTTCTTTTTTCTTTTAGGAAAGAAAATTAGTGGCGCCCTAAAATTACTTTTTCTATTTTTTTTCTAGTTTTGCTTAAGTAAATTCTCCTCTTTATATTAATAAGGTAACAAGACCCTGCGAACTGGCTAAGGTTACCACCAAATTTATTGGTTAGTTAGGCAAGAACCTGCATTATCCACTTTCATTTTTTTTTCGTAATTGAACATCATAATTTCATCTGCGAATTTGGGCAACTTCTATTTCATTGGTGATCAACTTCAAAATAGTGTTTCACTAGACCCCGCACTAAACTTATGGTGAAAACATTCCTTCTCCATATTTTTTTGGACCATCGCCGCAACAAAATATTAAACTTTGACTCCCAGTAGAATCCAAACGCCGGTATTCAGAGACTTTGATTCAGTATGGTATGTGCTACATCATATTGAAATGTCAGTGATTTTCACCAGTTTTCCAGAAGATTCGAGCGGCGTACTAATAACAAAATTAGCAGTTCTGGGAACACAACCACCACCTCTCTCAAATAATATTCATACATTTAAAAAACAAAGAGATAATTACACTATCTACTATCATAGTCAGTACCTTATAGAGGTGAAAGTTTTAATATGAAAAACCTAGAATGAAAAAATTAGGTTTCAAATCCATCCACCGAAAGCGCTAATTGCAATCGAATCATCGAAATAAGCAAAGCAGCTAATACTCACAGATAAACTAGCTAACCGTCTTAAAATATTTATAAGTCAAAAATATTCGACAGTAAATGATTGCTTCAAACACAACCTCAAAGGTCAATTAGGCAATCCATACCACGTGATCTTTTCAATATGGCGGCGACGGTCAAACATTGGAATCAGTAACATGTCAGACCTATGCGTGTCAGTTTTGTCCTTTTATCTCTGCGATTCTTTCTCTCAACATCTGCAGCCCTTTTTTTTACTTTCTGAGACACATGTCCCATATTTGATATGGTACCCAGTCAGGGTGGTCTTTATCTTCGGCAGCAGGTTTGCCTAAAATAAGTTAATACCTACTTGAGTACAAATTACGTATACTAGGAGCTAGAAGAGTTGATATGCTATTCAAGATAATATTTGATAAGAAGCCTACCAGTTATAAAGTGTCTACTGCAAACTTTCTGGTGTTTCAATATAGATTCGGTCAGATCGTCTCTCTTTATTGCCGCAATCCATGCAGCCCTGCGAAGTTTGGTCAAATCGTTTTTCTCCGTTAAAAACCTGTGTTTTGTCTCTGCGGGAACGCGATAAAACGAAACTTCATCACGATTAGAACGGCTTCCACAACCAACCACAATACATATCGAAGGCATTTCACAAGACAAACACTTTACTATTCAAAAATCACAATTTACAGCCAAAAAACAGAAAGAAAACCAATGGATAAACAAACACTCAAACACAACTTTGTTATTTGTTTGACCGTCGCCGCCATATCGAATTTATTTTGACAGATCGATGGATTGCCTAATAATAAAATAGCTGTCAGCATGAAACATCGTTTATCTAATTCCGCTATCAAATGTGGCACTTTACGTCACTCCTTGACGTTAGGTAACGTCACATTTTTCATAACCTTCATATATCACTTATGAAAAGTAGTTATGTAAAAACTTTACGTAACTGTTTATGTTTCAACATAGAGATACCACATGAGTTTCAAGGAATAATTTATTAATTAGGTAGGTACTGTCAAAACTGACATGTATTTCATTATTTAAACTGACAATTAACCCATTATTTTAATTAATAGTACTTTGAGATTTATAAACATTGAAAACATTATTCAGGACACAGTTATTTAAAGTAAGTCAATTTTCTGGGTGAATACATCATAGTAACAATACTTCTAACACCATTTGATTCCACTTCAATATTATCATTGTAATTGAAGATTTTATTGAATATTATGAAAGCGCGGAATTAGATAAAACGTTGTGCGTAAACACGTTATGAAGAGAGCGACATTGTTCAACACGCGTAATTTGCAGAACTCGCTAGCGCTCGTTTTGGCAAATATTACGCTTGTTGAACAATATCGCTCTTTTCATAACTAATTACGTAAATATCTATTGTAACGCTAATGATAGACAAGACCGATTTTAATTTTTGTGCAAGACAGTTGGCAAACTTCATGTGGCTTCTACTTATGTCAACAAATGATTAATTGTCCAGCTTTTATTATTATGTTTTTTGAACGAAAACAAATCAAATTCACGACTCACACAATCTTTTAATCAAAAATGTGTAAATTTACACGGATTTGAATAAAATCAACGACCAAGATCGAACTTAATAATTAAACTCTAGGAAACAATATTTTCCTCGACTTGCGTTATCGACTTCTCACGAATATACTGCATAAGATATGCGTGTCAAAACTTTGTTAATTAACCAGCCCTTTGGTTGAAGCATCAGTTAAATATCAGACGTATTATGAACAATTTCTAATAATACACATTCTTACCTCGCTGTTTGGATTAAATCAAAGATTGTGATCAAATTTCTACTCCACTTACATGAACGGTGTTAACCAAGTGTGTGCATTAACTGACATGTGTACACACACATGTGATATGTGAATTATGCGAGGAGTACAGATACATCTGGTGGAGGTTTTGTCACTACTTGAAGATGATGATTATTCTCTTTTATATTTCCCAAATCACTATCGTTATAACTCTCAGCTATCAGGCACATGCTTTGATTAAACATAGCGCTTTCGACTATCTTACGCTAGCTAAGTGCAAACTCGAAACTTCTTATGGTGGGAAAAGACCAAGCAAACATTGTTGTGCAACAGTGGAACTGTTGGCTAACTTGTTTCCGTGGGGAGAAAATATTTTCGACAAACTGTTGGGCAACATAAACCAGTCTGCTCTCTTTGGTGTTTGTCCAGTATTCGTTCAGGCAGGCACCACGAGCGACGATGAAGATGCTCTACTCGCGCGGTGTGCGTTTTTAGTTATGAAAATAAAAATATCTCGAAGAGGCTGTAGAAGGAGAAGGTGGTGGCAAAGAAGTATATATGCTAACAGAGAACAACAGTTTTTACCAGAATTAAGAATGGAGGACAGCATGCTGCTCCATAACTTCTCTCGCATGGATACAACTAGATTCGAAGAGCTCATTGTAATGATTGGGCCTAAAATTGCAAAAAACCAACCGAACTACCGAGAAACAATATGTGTCAAGACGAGATTACTTACTCATTAAAATGTAAAATTGACCCGATATATCTACGAGTCTACACTGCTGTGTGCGCTCTGTTCGGCAACATATTCTTTGAAGTACTGCCTCGAGAGTGAACACTGACCAGCAGTTGGGCAATATGAAGTTGAATTTGGCCCAAAAAGATATTCTCTTGGAATTCATCACGGGCAGTTTCTTTATCTACCCTATATATATAATTCCAAGAATTGCCGATCATTTAATGTAAAAGGATATTTTCTATCAGAAAACTTTCTCGTCGTATCTTTAGCCATTTCCTCAGCATCTTGCAAATCATCAATTATTTGATGCATAAAAGCTTCATCTGCGTTCATTTTTCTTCAGTAGTATTATTTAACAAAAAACTTGGTATAATATCGTTATGATTTTTTTATCTATGACACGCTATATCCACAGCAGGTTATGTTTGATATTTATTTGTTTTTGTTTTTCTGACGTTCTGCGCAAGACACTATTCGCTTACTCCCATGTGGGACTGATACGACTGATAAATTCATTCGTTTGCAAGTCGAACATTCGAGATTTCGAATATACTGCTCGAATAAAACAAATCCATTCCCATCACATGAAATACGTGGAAGGTGGAAGCATTTAGTCTAAAGGCGGCGCCAGACATGCGGCATTCGACGAATACCGAGCGACTGCTCGCCAAGTAGCGAGTGTGTGGACGGGTTGATCGCTACTTACCGATGACCAATTTTAGTATTTGTGCAGTGCTCGCGTAGTTCCCGTTGTGTGTCGGTCTTTCGAAGCAAAATCAAAGGAAACGAATATTTGCCGTATAACGCTCTGAATCCGCATCCAACGAATGGCGAATATCTGGTTTAGGTGCTTGTCATTTGGCGCACACCTTGCCGAGTAACTCAACTACTTGCTACTTGGCGCCAGACACACGGCATTCGGCGAGTACCGAGCGACTGCTCGCCAAGTAGCAAGTAGTGTGGACGGGTTCATCGCTACTTGCCGATGACCAATTTTAGTCTTTGTGCAGTGCTCGCGTAGTTCCCGTTGTTTGTCGGTCTTTTGAAGCAACATCAAAGGAAACGAGTATTGGCTGTATAACGCTCTAAATCCGCATCCACATATGGCGAATATCTGGTTTAGGTGCTTGTCATTTGGTGATTACTCCGCGCACACCTTGCCGAGTAACTCAACTACTTGCCACTCTGCGAGCAGTCGCTCGGTACTCGCCGAATGCCGCATGTCTGGCGCCGCCTTAAACGTTCAAAGATACGGGTCCTGCACTCGTGCTATGCACATAGCCGAACACGCGGATTTTTACGCATGACAATCGTATGAGTAGTCCGAACATGGAAAGTTACTGCCCTGTAAAAACTCGAGTTGGGTGCGCACCAGTGCACATAGTCGAATAAGCTATCATTGTTATTTGTTATTTATTGAGGTTATATTGGAATGTCAAATGACAGTCCTTACTTTACTGAGTGGCAAAATTGATAAACTGTAACTTGAAATAGTTCTCAATCCCAATATTATTCAAATTGAATGTAATTCGTGAATATTTCTACTTAGATCAAGTCCTCTTGGTCACTGAAAATTCAGGATCAACTAGGTACTTGTTACAAGGGGGTAGAAAATGTTCTGAATTGCTTCAAAAATAGTATATTATTAAACGAGCAATTTATGATAGCCATAAT
>CAJUYI010007459.1:0-12118 GCA_910591695.1 Galerucella pusilla
AGTAAATGAATGTTTCAAAACACTTTACACATGATCACAATATTAACAAAACTTATTATTAATTCAAAACTTCGTGCTGCACATACTCCTTTTAAAATTTCAACAATTTAGTGTTACGAAAACTCAATAGCTTCACAATGTATCACACCAATTCAAGTTGTTATGGTTTGGTTAATACCGATAAGCATTTTTTTCATTTACCGGTAGAATTAATGTTAAAAGTGACGCGAACCACCTTCCTCAATAGCGGCGAACGAACTGATTTGTTTTGTGTTCCATACATCCATAGTTCCGTAGCTCCCAAACGAATGGATCGAATTGTGCTACGACATACGTTCGGGTTTAGTCGGACATGGAGCGTGCCGTCAAAGAGGGTGAATGTTGAGGTTGGAAGTAAAACCGGAAGAAAGAATGCGAATAAAAGCAATAATCCTTAGATATGTAAGTGCGTGTTTATTGTAGGGATATTAGTATTTTTGGAATTCAATTATTCAGGATTAGGATAGGACAAAATATAATTTTTCCAGTAGTGAAGTGAAGTTGACAATTATTGCTTCTTCTGGCCAACTGAGAAGTTAAATTTCTCTATTCCTATTTCTCTACGTCCATAATGGTCAAATTCAAATATTTTGAGAATTCAGGGATAGTAATTCAACAAAAACTTGTGCAACATAATTTTGTATACCCAGGAAATTATTGTCTTTAACATATTTGCTGCTTGAAATTACCTATCAAGATAAAATTATTTGAATAAAAATGCCATTAGTTCAAAATTCGCGCTCAACAAAAATGACTGATGACATAACGAGTACGTTCATAAAATATCGAAAACTGACAGTATACTTGTCAATCAGACGACGGGGTTATCGCTCTTCTTGGTGTGTTTGTGAATTATTTTTAATTTTTGTCCCAATTTAGACAAGTAGTGGAAAAAATTGTATATACCTACACCATGGTAGTGAAGACATTTATGAGCCTTGCACCTTTTGGTGCTCGGTCAATAATAATAGTCTTCACCACCTTGGTGTATAATATACTATTATTCACTTTATACGTTTCGAAAAATAAAGAAATTTCTTCTAATGTGATCTGAAAGCAGTAAATAGGTACACACAGAATAAAGATATATCGTACTTTAGAACTTGCTTTATGTGACATTATTTCATATAAAATAAACGCACTTTTGGTGTATTACAAGAACTTGTCCTTTCTTGAAAAATTAGAAAGTCTCTGGGATTAGTAATTTCTGTATAGTATTCGGTAGGTAGAGTCATGCCAAATCAGATTCGGTGTGTTTCTTAGTGGATTTAAACAAAAAGTCAGACACGATGAAAGGTAAACTCCAGAATTCACTCCCGGTCTTCAAAGACGATAAATTTGTTTCCGAAACGAGCACAAAACAAAATCCAACATGAGTGTATCGATCTTTTTCTCCAAGGCCATGGAAAACTAACAATACCTACTCCTGAAACTTGGAAAAAGGAAAACTAAATTATACATATCACAAGTCTATCTCCAAAGCTCTTCGGAAAACATTTTGAATCCTCACTATGTAAAGAATCCTCCAAGCTGCAGATTGTCTGGCATCATAACCGAATTGTATTTGACCTAAAACCCTTGTTTGAGTTACCCTGGGAGGTGATCCAATATATAGAGCTGCTTTCTTGCTATGGTCTTGAATTCACGCTAGTTTTCTATTTAATCAATTTTTTCCTGTCATTTTTGCACCAGCCTGGATGTTATAGTATATCTAATGTCAATGTGATGACCTTGAAATGTATTACATATTTTATGCAGGTTAATTTTAATCCACTATATTAATTTAAATTACATTTGAAAAGCATTATTTCACAATCTTCGAATTTATAAAAAAAATTTGTGCACATCATTGGGTGGCTTTTTCCTTCAAAGGGATTAAAAATATGGGTCATCACATTAACAATAGTTACACTATACCCTACCACTACGTTTCACTTCATCTTTTTCTCTAGCCCTTTTTCTCAATATAATTATTTTACGATTGTGAAATTATTTGGATCTTTCCTAAACAAAGTGAAATAATGAATAATTCTACCCAATGAAGTTATTTTGGAAAACATTTAGTTACATCCCACCTTACGTTGTCTCTTGATAATTTGTTTTGCTTCTTTTGTATTATTCTTTGTATTTATGTTAAGTACTAACAATAGTTGCCTGAATCACCCCAATCATACCCCGACGATTGCGCTGTCTTCTCTGGGACGTACGTCTAAGCTCAATTCGCCCAGCAACCGCCCTGATCACGTGGGCACGACGTCGCGGCGGTTCAAGAGAAAGAGCTTCGCGACGCGCCGAAGTACATGTCGGAAGAATGCAACTAACCACAGATAAACACCCAAGTGAAGTATTACCGAAGAAGATAAGGAAATTTGTCCTTTGAGAAATGATTTTCAGAAGTGGGACATAAAATATTTTAATTTAGATCGTTTATATTTATAAATATATAAATGCATTTTACAGGACGTCAACTGACGAGATAGGAAAGGGAATGTTTTATAAAAATGACGAGAATATGAAAAACTTCGAGTGAAAATTATTTTCAATTATACAGGATGGACATTTCAAATGGTCTCAATATTGGCCCGTTGCACACAATGGGATATACAAAGTCGGTTGACTGGGATAAAAGTATATTATAAATATTGATGATATTTAAAAAAATTACGGAATTTGATCAAATTTCACTATATTTTAGATCTCGACTCTCTGGCCATATGTCTTTCCTAGCAAAGCTAGGATCTGAAACTGCATTCACTGGTTCTGAATCAGTATTTGGGATATCAAAGACTACTGCAGTCGTACTGGAGACACGTGCAAAAACAGGAACACAGCAAACTCCTGGTCAAAAAACCCTCGGAGAAGCTGACTAACGAATTATTAAACCTCAGAAGGTTCCAGATTAGAACAGTAACGGGTGACGCACCAGTGTGGGTGATGCTATATAAAGATAAATGATTAAATGTGGGGCCACCTTGAGAGTCCCGTCAGTACTAAAATTACTTATTTAATAAGAACCAGAATGAGAACTATAACGCCGTTTGTGGTAGTTGCAGATCCTTCCACATATTTCAGCGTTGATATCCTAACCTAACAACTGCAGACCAACGTTTTACGACGTGTATCTTGAGTGTGTCTTGAGTTAGTCCAGTTTTTGTTTAAAAAATATTTTGCTTATTTGTGGGTGTGTTGATTATTTGTAGTTGTTTTTATTGTTTATAGTGGGACTTTTATTTCAAGATACAAGGTCGAGAATATGCATTGTGAAAGACTGTAATGTGAGGTGCACCCGGTATGCTTTAGTTTGATAAAAAAACATTAAATATAAAGTGACAGAATATTAAAGTAGTTATTCTTCCATACAGCTTTGAACTTCCCAGCCATGAAGAACAACGTTAAGTTTGTCTAGAAAGAAGCTTAGTTAAAGTATACCTACCCAGTTTATTGCATTGTTATTGAACTCCTAACATTTATTTTTCTTCATGTTTGTCACTGAAATCATTTATTGTATACTTTTTTTGTATTAAATAGAATATATGAACTTGATGATTATTGCTTTATTTTTCCCACTTCAGGTATTACATGGAATATTCAACATTTCATTTAATTTACCTTGACTATTTGATGGTTATTATTGTAATATCAATCTAATGTTGAGCAATTTTTAATGAAATATCAAAAAATGAACCGTAAATGCCATTTTGCAATAAAAGTAAAATTACAGTAATTTTAAATATGCCGCCAAAAACTTTAAAATTACATTAATCTTCTTTTTCACAACCAACTGACGGGACGGGACGGAACGCTCAAGATAACGCCACCCGTACAAATAGAGGCCGCTACGGTTCAGTTTCCCATGGCCATCTATAAGTATGTTTTATCTATGGATTAAATTACGTACTGTTGTATTTAATATTTCTAGCCTATTATATTTATTAGATAGGACCCATTAACGGAGATGTGACAAAATAATGTAGGAGAACAAACCGACACAATTACTAATATTCTAATCTTCGCAACGTGACAGCTCTGTGAACACCCGAAATTCACCAAAATGTGGGTTCTTAGGTCGACCCGTTCCTTTTCCCAGCATAGGATCAGCATATCTCAAGTTAGGAGAATGATACAGAGCATACATAGCAGTTGGATGGAAAAGAGTAAATCAGATTGTTGAGTTTTATAAAATTTAATCATTTTCCATTCTAAAAGTACCGTTTTACCCAAGGTCTTTACCTAAACTGGAGTAACCTTTCCAATTTTTTTTTAATTCTATATCTGATTCATACTTTTTATCGTACCTACATAGGTTCAGCACAATCTTTCCTTATCTCTAAGTTAAAATATTTCTATGAAATTTTAAATTTATCTCTTGGAAGAGTTATTTGTTTGCTATAAAAAAATATTACAGATATTTACGTGACCTTCTTTTAGATAACATGTGGCTTTAGTTCTTGGTACGTTATTCTGTAATACGATCTGGTGCTCTAATTTCACGACACATTTATCATCGTATTTTTTTTATCCAGATTGTGGATTAAAATTACGTACGAGTTGAAAATTAATATTAACTAATATATGGCCTTTCAAGAAATAACAAATTAATGTTGTAGTTTATGCTTAACGTAATTTTGATGGATTAACCATACAAAACCTACAATTACAGTTTTTCATTTGATCAGTTTAGATTTATAAACGCTACCCTAGTGGGTTTGTATATACAGATTGTCTTATGGATAATGAGACTTAAGTCGGGAGCATGTAGGTTAAGTCGAAATAATGTTCCCTGAAACTTGGGAACTAACTAGTCACTACCGACTTGCGTCGGAACGTTTGAAAATTTTGGTACATCTTTTCTCTTGCGCCTTACACGTCTGTTATCATAATACAACATTCAATACACCGAGAGAAGAGTTATTTATAGACAAATAAACTGATTTGTTCGACCCCCCTTTGTTTGAAACTAACATTGTTTATTTATTATTAAGAAGCCATATTAACGTGAAAATATTGGGAAATTTTGATATAAAAAAATGATTTATTCGAGTGTAATTTCTTTAATGTAAAAAAAATTGTTTTCCTTTATGCACACCTTCATACAACTGTTCTTCAGAAACTATAAAAGTCTACGAAGCACAATATACTATTTTGTTATAAAATATAACAATGCTATTTGGGTAAAAATTGTTTTCATTATCCAGAAAAAAACCTAACATCTTCAATAATATTCCATCACTGTAAAACAACAAATTAAATAGTCATAGTAAATCATTTGAAAGTTTTGACAGAAATTTACATTTTTTAAATAAGCCTATAGATTATTAGCCTCAAATAAGATCTACTTTATACCGAAAAAATAAATATTTCAGTATAATTGTACATTTATTGCTACGAGAAAAAAACTTATTTGCTACGAATCTCATATTTCTTCACCCGTAAGAAATCACATTAGCCTACAAATTATGTGGCAATTGAAACAAAGAATTGTCACCCCACCCTTCCCTATAATTCAGTAACGGTCACCACCTGTATACGTTTGGCGTCAGTCTGCATGTGAAATTAGATCAGTTTTTGCAATTTTACTAACTATTTTGTTTTTGTGAAGTGTGTGGTTAAAGTGCTCTGAACAAAAATGAGTTTAATAATAGAATGAATGAATTGTTAAACTCATGGCGATTACAAGAATTGTGAGATATCTTTGAAGGTAAGGAAATAAATGACAATTATTTTCAAGTAGGTAGAAGTAACAAGCAAGCGAAATGTACCTCAAACATACACATTTCTCAATTAAACCTGTCAGATCTACTCCAAGAACTCTAAAAAACTATACTATGGGGAAAGCATTAATGAGCATACTTAAGGATAGACAAGGCTATCTTGTGGATACCATTGTTGGTTATGTTTTAGATCATGAAGGTATGTTTAATTTCAACAATGTATATGGTTTCCATTTTATAAATGTATGGTATCTATTTTAAAAATGTATAGTTTTCTTTTTAATAGATCACAATATTCAGCAGCAAGTTTTTTATTCCTATCCTGCTTTCCTACTGAACAGTTTTATGGATAAATAGAGACCATTAATTTTTATTAGATTTAAACATGTTTGTCATAAAAATACAGTAATTTTAATCCGTGTCCAGACTAACCATCGACCAATTCGATCGACTATAGTCCACACATACAAAACGAAAGTCAACTTTGTTGTTCGACATAGTCTGGAAACGGCTTAGACAAATATTTGTGAAAAAAATATTTTCCCAAGTAACCTAATTATTTAGAGAACCGTGTGAAAGTTACCCATACTGCTTAATACACCGTGAACTTTTAATATATTTCTGAATATTTAGAAACATTTCAAAAGCTCAGTGTATTGATTAGTGCATGTAGGTAACTTCCATAAACAAAAAACAATACCATAAATAATTCGGTTTTTTGGTGAAATATATTTTTCACTATAAGGCAATATAACGTTTATGAAAATTATGGTTCTGTTATGATACATAATATGTTGAATTTTAGTAAAAATTAATAGTTTTCTTGAAGAAGGAACATTTTGTTTCCAACAAAAAAATATAATTTGCTGGGAAGACACATTTTTTACGAATAAAACAAATATCATTAACCCAGGCTATATACCTACCTCAATATACTTTGTTTGAGACAAATATGATACATTTTTACAAGAATAAATGTAATTTTCGATAGATAACTCATTTTATTGATGACAATGAATATGTTTTTATTCATCCACAATATTACTTTCCGCACTTGAAACAAATCCTTTCTTAACGACAAATTAAATATTAGTTAGGCCATGTGGAAAATCATATTTATTTGACATAATAAGATTTCGATTGTCACAAATAAAACTTTACTCGGTGTACTCGATTTCAACTAGCCAGAACTCGCCAGACGATAGGAGAGGTAAGGACATTTTCGGTAACCCATAAATCGACGAAGTGAATTTACTTGTCGGTAGTTAGTGTACGGTGGTTCTACAGACCAATTTCTTTGTTTCCTGTAATATCGAAACTTTTTGAGAACATATTTCTTAAGAGACTGAATAAAATTATAGGCTGTAAGAAAATAATTCCAGATCATCAATTTTGCTTTATGACCTGTTTTCATCACATTAATAGCATACGAACTCAGGTAATAAACTGGAAATGGCAATAAACCAGAGGCGGAAAGATTTTAATTTTGTAGCGCCAGAGAAAAACATAACTTTATAGCAAATTTATTGGTGACTAAAATATTTTTCTGCAAATCAATAATATTACCAATCTCGAATTTCACCCACTAAATACAGATTTATCCCATGTTAAAAGTCCAATGCAAAATAAGTTATTCATTCCTTAGAAAGCACCAAACATTCTAAACTGGCAACGCTGCTTTCATATCAGATTGGTAGCTGGAACTGAACACAAGCTCAATGCTGACTGCCCATAATTATTCTTCTCTCTCTTTCTCAAGTAGTTTTTCTCATATTTTCCTTGTAGGTACTTGTGTAAATCGTATGCCGCGAAAAGACTTTTCACAATCTGTATAGTTATGAAGATGGATTCCTCTGACGATCTCTCAGAAGATTATTCCGCACATAAACCACCAAACAAATTAGTCGTATCACAGAATGCTTCTAATGCTTTATTGCCACAAAAATCTGTGAATACCTATTTACGAAACAAAATACAGTGTGTTTAAAAAATGGTGTAGAAAAAATAAAATAACAAAATATTCCGAAAATAAATGTCCTAGATGCATATTAAACTTCTGTATTTTTTATAAAATTTTCGGTAATAGGCAAAATATTGTGTACAATTCGTGTGTAAATGCCTTTACACACTTGTCACATAAATGACTAGTAAATGTTCTTGTTTACTCTTTTTATTTATTTATTTATTTCAAAAGCAAGTACCCATCATTAAATCGAAGAAAATGATAAATTTTTTTTCCAATTAAAAAACTTTGTTGTTGTTATGAATCAGTTAAATTCTAAACAAGGTGTAGTCGGTATTTTTCAGTATTTAATTGAAAATAAACATCCGGAGTACTATTATTGTCATTTATCTGTTTGATCATAACGTAAAAACCCCATAAACTCCTAATTTTATCTAAAGTGATAAAGTTTTGGGTAGATTCTATGTATAAATACTGCTTTTACCATATTTCTTATCAGTGAGCTGTAGAAAATCGAAATAATATTGTAGAAAACTGTTGAGCCGTTTAATACTGAAATCACCAATATGAAATCTGCTGTTTATACAATTGCTTTATTATTAGTGGGCTTTGAAAGTTATGGTGAGTTTTTATTATATTATTACATGCTTTTTAACACGCTTATTATTAGCTTCACTTGTATGAATGTTTGTTTCTAACCAACTCCTTTGGACTCGATTTTGACCCCCTTTAAACTAACAGATTAATTCAAAATTTTACACACTCGTCATGGAACGATGTCAATACCATATAGTAAAAAATATAGAAAGTTATTAAATCTTCAACATATTTTATAAAAAAATGCATTCGTTTATATCGTTTTTAACACGCTTTTTGTCTGAAACTTTCTACTAGAGCGCTTACATTAGCTGGCGCCGTAACTTAGTTGCTTAAAGCGGCTAGCTAGTAAGCAGGAGATCGCGAGTCTGAATCTTCTTGCGGCCCCATGTTTTTTTTTAAATTTGTTACTTATATATTATTCTAAGAGAAGTTATGAATATGAAAAATAAAATCAATCAGCTGAATAAATTATATTAGCATTACTTGTGTGAATATATGTTTGTACCAACTTAACCCAGTGTAAGCGAACATATTAAATTTGTACACAATATAGTAGTGAAATACAGGGTGTTCCATTGATAAATTACAGTTAAAAGAAACTAGAAAACACAACGAGAAAATTAGTTTCATTGTGGTAATAGCTTGGGGTTATTGTAAAAATGTTTTTTTCACTACTAGCTGTGAAGTTGACAATTAGATGTTCTAGTCAACTGAGAAGTTGAATTTCTCTATTAGTGCAACTTGTGCAACATAATTTTGTATACCCAGTAGATTGTCTTTAACATATTTGCTGCTTGAAATTACCTATCAAGATAAAATTATGAGAATGAAAATGCCATTAGTTCAAAATTCGTGCTCAACCAAAAATAACTTATAACATAACGAGTACGTTCATAACATATCGAAAACTGACAGTGCACTTGTCAGTCAGACGACGAAGTAAACGCTCCTCGTGGTGCGTTTGTGAATTATTTTTAATTTTTGTCTTAAATTTGGCAAGTAGTGGAAAAAATTGTATATACACCATGGTGTTAAAGACATTTATAAACCTGGCACCTTATCAATAATAAATAATAGTCTTCACTACCTTGGTGTGTAATATAGGTACTATTAGTGTCAACATGGAAATCTTTATTATTATTTTTTCCAAATTACAGCATCTGGCGTATCAAAATGTTGGAGCTGCAGCGACGCCTCATGTAACGATCCTTTTGACTCTAAAAATGCCGTTATTGTAAATTGCTCCGATTCCAATTATTATAGGTCCTCAGGTTTGAGCGAAGGCAACGAGGAAGCAGATATGTTATTCAATAAATTCAGTTCATTGACCAGTTCAACCACTGATAATGTTTGTATCAAGTATCATGTAACAAGTAAGTATAATTTGGCACTCTTTTCAGAAGCTGGAAATTAACAATTTAACTTCCACGTTTATCGCTAGCTATGCACTATTTTTCTTGAAAAACCTACTCTTTTCCTGGTTAACCCATCCTTTTCCAGGACTCCTTTTTGGTTTCTGTATAGGTACCGCTCACTTTCCTTTGCGGTTCGCTATTCTTAAGAAGCATACTTCTTTCCTGGCAGTTCAATCCATTGCCAGGACTTCTTTATGACTTCTGAATGGGTGCCGTTCGCTTTTCTTGAGATACCTACTTTTTTCCTGATTATCCCATCATTTCTCACGACTCCTTTGGGTTTCTGTATATATGTCATTCTTCTTGAGAAACTTTCCTATTCCCTGGCTGCCCCATCCTTTGCCAGGATTCCTTTTTGGTTTCTGTACAGGTGCCGCTCCCTTTCCTCAAGAAACCTACTTCTTTCCTGACAGTCCCATCTTTTGCCAGGACCCCTTTTTGGTTTCTGTATAGGTGTCGTTCGCTATTCTTAAGAAATCAACTTCTTTCCTGGCTGTCCCATCATTTCTCAAGACTTCTTTTGGTTTCTGTATATGTGCCATTCTTCTCGAAAAACCTACTTCTTTCCTGGCTGCCCCATCCATTCCCAGGACGTCTTTTTAGTTTCTGTAAAGGTGCTGTTCAGTCTTCTTAAGGACCCTACTTATTTCCTGGCTGTCCCATCCTTTTCTAGGACTCCTTTTTGGTTTCTCTAAAGGTGCCGTTCGCTCTTCTTAAGAAAGAGTGTACTTTAGGGATTTTAGATCATGCGGGGTATCTGAAATGTACTCGCACAACTTCCTCCTTACATTAATTCGAAAATTAAACCACTCTTTGGCAGTCGGAAAAAAATTGAGGCTTCCCCAGAAAATAATCCTTCCTCTCTTTCTTTCTCTTATCCTTATGCCTTCTCAGGCGTTGGATTGGAGTTCTTCCTGTACCCATTTTTTCCATTCTTTTCTGTCCCTGGCTAATGCATTCATCCCTTCTAATGTTTTTCCTTTGTTATTTCCAACTTCTTCAATCTGGTCTATCCATTTCCTCCTGGGTCTTCCTCTTCACGTCCATTTAAATCATTGTATAAGCTTTAATAATAATGACATCAATTTTTATAAATAATTTTTTAGGTAAAGTTACTGTTAATCGAGATTTCACTATGAGACTTTGCTCTCCAAGGAAAGTGGGAACGGAAAATATTTGTGACGTAATTACCCAAACTATAGGAGCAACAATTGGTCCAGTGGATAATTGCAAGGCCTGTGATAGCGATCTTTGCAATTCAGCTAGTAAATGGAAAGTTTCAATATTAGCAGCATTGGTTTTTGTATCACTTGGATATATTCTGCAATAGCATATATCAGTATTGTAATTAAAGTTAAATACGACATTAAAATTAATTAGTTTCAATTTGACTTTCATGTGATTCACATTTTCCTATAACCGGGTGGTATAAATTTGGCAAGTTTATCTGAAGCCTTAAAAGGAATGCATTCGAAAACATTCGATATTGCCACGTTTAACTATAAAAAAGTTAAAGTGCTAAGTATATATGTAGTGATAATATAGACATGGGAATTTTTATTATTAACAATATTAACTATAAAATTAAACGTTAATTTCTCAATGTGCTTGTTTCATTGGATTCTTTCTATTAACATTATTTTTTATATTTATGAATATTAAAAGATGAGCACTTTTCCAAATTTGTTATTGGCTTCTTCAAGCTCTGGCAACGTTGTACGAAACGCATAATCACCACAACAAGAACTTGATCAAGAGGTGCATAGTATGAACCTTATAAAAAGTTTAACTGAAGAAACGAATGTGATAAGACCAATTAAACAAGAGGTAAATGTCGATTTAAATACTGATGTAACTTTAGAAGAATCTAATGTGTTAATTAAACCTGAAAGTAATATTATTGAGAACATTGAATATAACTTTAACTATTTACATGGAAAATTGAGAAGAACTAGATTCAAAGGTAAGTGTGTGTGTATCAAATTACAAAAATCATATGCAGAGAATTTTTTAAGTACCTACCTAAGTTATAGGTTATTTACAAAAAAAGTTGGTTACTTTGCAAAACTAAGTTTTATTATCTTGTCAAATTTTAGTGTGTTTTTATTTTTAATGAGAACTGAAAAAGAAAATTCTGGCCTGAGAATATTGTACAATAAATGAACAAATGAGTTTAAATGTACCCCTTCACTAGGTATCCTCTGCTGATGTTACGAAAGAAAATAAATTGATGATGAAAAATAATGTACCCAGGATTATAATAAAACCAAAAGTGCGTCAAAATTGTGAAAAAACAAAATAATATCTTGAAAAAAGCATTGAACTAAATAACCTGTAAATAGTTGTACCGACTTACATAATTGGTGATTTTTATTGAAAGGCCTGACCAG
>CAJUYI010007460.1:0-12117 GCA_910591695.1 Galerucella pusilla
TTCAAATGATCACCCAGTGTTGTCTGGGGACAGAATTTAAGCGTAAGCGTATCGTCAACCCCTTAATATGTTGCGCTGATGCGACTATCGCTCAGTCCAGTCCAGTTCAGTTTCGTTCAATTTGTCTAAAGTAAACAAAATAGTATTGCTATGGGGTAAAAATACTCCTGAAGGTAAGTGTTACTGTTTCACCAATAGTGAAAGACAAAGCTGCCCTGTACCCCAAGATGTCTTTTTCATAAACTAATATTAAAAACAGGCGACAATATTACCTCACTGCAAATGTTCTTGAAACCAAAGGGACACTGGAGAAATATAACTTACAAATGGTACGATACTTGTTGGAGAAAATACAATGAATTGATAGAGTGAATCTGCTGCTGAGGCAATTGGCTAAAATATGGATGACAAGATAACAAATCACGAATTAACCAGCTTACGATTGTGATAAGACTATGTCATTTACTATCAATGTCCCACTGAAGGTTTTTAATGGATCTTATTATCCATTGATCTTACTATCAACATTATACCATCGATTTTATCGTAACCTTCCTCCGCTTTCCGTGTTTGAATATTGAATTTCACGCACTAGGCTCTACTTCGCTAACAAATAAGTATTCCTTAAAAACATTCGACATTATTTTCGGTAATAAATTAAGTCTATTCTCCGTTCTTTACGGTTCGCAAATGCTGTAATCATTTGTCATTAAGTGTTGATAATTTCACCCCCTAATGATGTACCATGGATGTTGGAAAAAATCCTTAGGCTAGTCATTGCGACTGCATAACAATTACAAAAATTCAAATTCCAATCTTCATTCGAATTGAAGGAGAAACAATAAAAACTTCTTGGGAAAAACTTATCATAATTTCACACGTGCAATCACCACCTTAACTTCTTCGAGTGAATTATGAAACACCTTGCATATTTCCGATCGTTTCCATTAAAATTCGATGTTCATGATTATTTTGTGGCATGAAACTCATTTTTGTTACTATTTCACATTCACTTAATAAATGTACAGAAATTTACTCACCTTGAATACTTGTCACACGATGTTATCCATCCTGAAAATGAAAATTTCATAAGTTAAAAATGATTTCCATTATTATATGCAAATAGCAATAATTACCAAGTTTATTTGAATAAATTTAATTAAGTGGATCCCCAAAATGGAACTGATTATTTGAATCGATGAAAATTTTTACATTGAACTCTTTAACACTGTCAGTATCAATTGTTCATATCATTTATAATTTACAATTGTATAATTTAATTAAATTCAAACCAAAGCTATATGTTTCATCGTGATAAAACAGGTGAATATTTTCGACAGTTTGAATAGGATTAACCCAATTCATTTGAATATAGACAATAATTTTATGGATTGGAAATCGGATTTATTATTAATTTCAACGTTTTTATAGGAAATTCATTAAAATGGAAAAGCGAATGCATCTACGTAATAATGATCCTATAAATATTCAATGGAGGTGAAAATCGGGATATTGAAACCTGAAAAAAAAGAAAATGGGCCTCCAGTGTAATTGGAATCAAACGCATAATTAACAATATGAAGAGAACTTTTCCAAAACCATTGAGCTCGCATCAAATACTGTTATTTACTTCACCTAGGAAAAAAGGAATTCCAAAAACTGCGATGAAACTTTGTTTTTAATCACTTTTGTTCTAGATTTCAAATTTTTACTCTAGTCCAGTAACTGAAGGGGCAAACCTATCAATATATTTGTCCAATGCTTTTTTTTTGGTTGATTTGTAGGTCTTGACAGGTACTTCAAAGGGAGAAAAAGTTCTCCAAGATTGCTCCTTGGCTAAGGGCCCAAAATGGCCCCTAAAGTCGCAAAAAACGGTTTTCCGCCAATATCTCCCGAAATATGCCATTTGGACAATTTTTGTACGAGGAAAAAGTGAAGGTCGTTAGATTATCTACAAAAATAGTCCCTATTATTTTTTTCGAGAACTCAATAGTTCTCGAGATAATCGCATCCCAACGTCCCCTCGCTTACGCGGCTGCACTACCACTAGAAATGCTACCGTCTATAAAATTAACTTGTAAACCGGCGGACAAATTCTTCCAGAACTCGGTCAAAAATTATTATTTTTTGATAATTTAAAGTTCATTGTAATGGGAATATCCGTAGGAATCAATATGTGTACCTTAAACCCCGTTCTCGCCCGTTGAGGTCATTGCAAAAAGTGGCCAATGTTATTTTTCCCCAATATTTTGGCCTCTTCCATTAAATCATTGACATTTTATTTATTTCGAATGGTTTATTATCCCTTGTTTTCTGAAATGGGGTCTGGGGAGTTCCTGATTGTTCCTAGAAATTTTTTTTCATTATCTTTGTGGCACACCATTTGAAAGCTTACTATGTCTACTCTCTGAACCAATATTTTTATTCGAAATACAATGCACTCATTTTCCAGGGACCAGGAAAATTGGTAACACGGGTGAAAACCGGCCTTTTTTTTAAAATGCTTTTTGTTCTCCCCTGTTAATTTTTGAGAATTTATACCCACACTGAATTAAACCTTATATTTTGACCTTCCCATCCATATAACTTGTTCCACATATTTGAGCGCCGTTCTTTTATGTTTATTATTCTTTTGTCCGCCTCTTTTAAGTCTTTTATGCTTCTTCCACCAGAGATAATCGTACCTAACCTTACCACGTGTACCCACGCGCCCACTCCAGTGGTCTGCTCTTGTTGACATTAAATTTTTGTTGTTTTTTGGAGCAGTCGTAACCGTTTGCACGAATTTTATAAATATTATATAAATATTTTATAAATCATTATATAAATATTTCACGATTATCAATTGATCAATTAAAAAGAAGAATTTTTCAAAGTGAATAAGTCACAATTTTGACTCGCTAGGGTTGCATCAAGAGGGAAAATAAAGAAGAAGGTTTGCTAGATTGACCAAAAACAACACTGCGATAAAACTGGAATGCTTACCCCCCACCGCTGAAGCTGCTAGGCAGCACTTTCATAGGGTGTATTTACAAGTTCAAAGCTGGCTGAGAAACGAACTTTCACCAGAGGAATGGGGGTGGAAACGTGCAGAGGATGTACTGCTGCTGATTCAGACCACAAAGAATCCGGCCCCTCCGGAACTCTTGCAGATTATTTTTGGTCAGTGCAAAATAGGCTGCGAGAAGAATTGTTCATGTTTAAAAGCAGGTTTGAAATGCTCCTCTATCTGTGGTTCATGTCAGTTGCAATAGTGTTTAAATTATGAGAAAAATGAAGGTATATCCCCGGAAGAATTAGAGGTGGAAGGAGAACCACAATGGCTTGAAGGGGAGGTGGAAGAAACATGGGTGGAAAAAGAAACAGAGGGGTTGGAAGATGATGAGATAGAAATGTAGCTGGAAGAACAAGGGATAGGGATAAGAGGGACAGAGGAAGAAGTGGAGCAAGAGGTGATAGGCGACGAGCATCACACTGATGATGAAAAATCAGCGATTCTCGTCATGAAATAACGTGTTTTAATTTCATATTTGAAGTTCTAGAACTTCGTTTTCCAGCATAAACAAGCATGTTACTCGGATTGAAAAATTATAGCTCTCGCCTTGTCGCGGATTTTTGCAAAAACTGGCATTCACTGGTTCCTGGCATTCACTGGTGCCTTTACCCTACTCTGAATTTTTCTATGTATTTTGTATTTTCAACCTAATTTTTATAAGAATAAATGGTATTTTTTTAAAAATTCCTTGTTTTTTCTAAAATCCTGCACCTATACTGTTCCTTATGAAGTTTGCGAAAAAAATGAAAAAAATGCGAAGAATATTTATCAAAAAATTATTATTATCAGCTTCTACAGGTATTGACTTACTAGTAGCCAAAACGCCGTCACTCAAGACTGCCACATGGAGCAATAAGATTTCGCAATTTTCTAGTAAATTTGCGACTCATATCCTTGTAAAATTACACTGAACATTGACTAATAGAATGAAAAGACACGAAGTGTTGCTGTGACACACAAAAATCGTGTGAAATACGCCAATAATTGCCGAAAAAACGATTAGTACCCGGATTTTCATGTGAAAACACCACAATTTTAGCGAGTGCAGGTATTCCGCTGGCGCCATCTACAATTGGTCTCCAAAGTCTAACGTGAAAATCTATGTATTTCCGAGGCCCTCGAGCAGAAATTTAGTAAGAAACCACCAAAAATATTCGGTGTAAACATTGGGTTTTTTTCAAAGGCCATTTTCACAAAAAATATTCCTATTGCGGAAAAAATGATGGAGACCATCGAGATATTTGCGGAAAACCGTTTTTTTGGGACTTTAGGGGCCATTCTGGGCCCTTAGCCAAGGGACAATCTTGGAGAACTTTTTCTTCCTTTGAAGTACCTGTCAAGACCTACAAATCAACCAAAAAAAAATTATTGGACAAATATATTGATAGGTTTGCCTATTTTCAGGTCTTCAGTTACTGGACAAATTTGAAATTACTTTTTATAAGAGTACTAAGCGAGAGGATT
This sequence comes from Galerucella pusilla, assembly GCA_910591695.1. Classification (NCBI taxonomy): domain Eukaryota; kingdom Metazoa; phylum Arthropoda; class Insecta; order Coleoptera; family Chrysomelidae; genus Galerucella; species Galerucella pusilla. The sequence goes on from CAJUYI010007460.1 coordinate 4,520, forward strand.
TGTTTTTAATAGAAAAAGCAAGAGAAGTACAAAATGTATAATAGAGGACAGTGCCTTGATTCCAAAGTTCCGATAACAATAACTGCTTTCTATCAAACGTGACCGTATCGTTTAAAGCATTACAACTTACTTATTATTTTCACGCCAACACCATTTACCTCTTCCAGGTACGTAACATTGAGTGTTTCTTAAATTTCAGTTAATTGCTTTAAATTGGAGGAAACGCGATAACGAAATAATTTCACGGCGTTATAAAGTTCGAGTTGAATCTATAAAGTTCAGTTCTTCATAATATAAATTTAATTAAAACCAAGGTGGATCTTCGGAACTTCATTTAGGTGAAAGAACTTCGAAAGACCGTTTACCCTGTTTGGAATTTTTAGATCGTTAATTATTTGAAACACATTTCAATATTCTGTTTGAATATGACCAAATATAACTTCAATTGGGTTTTCTTATTCATGACTTTTGAAATATATTTTCATTCCAATTTCTGTTTCTCCACTATTATTGCATTCGGTACCAAACGAACAGGTTCTACAAGTAGGTACATTAATTTTATATTAAAATAGAAAGGTTGGCTTCCTTGAGGAACTTTAAATACAATTACTAACTGACTGTCCAGGATTTTTAGTAGGTTTGGCTCCAATGGCATTCATGTACGGCTTTGGTGACAATGTTGGCTACAAAAAAAGCACAGTTGAAACAATACCTGTAAAAAACTGGAAAGTACAATAAATATGATAGAAAAATCAATCAATTCGACTACGTAACAAGGAGGCAATAAAAGCTGGAAATTCCAAGCAAAAGGAGCTTCAACCCATTCTGGTGGGAAGACGATAGAGCTTCACACCTCAAAAACATGGTGAAAGTATTGCTTAGCACCTTAAGGGCAGGAAACTTCAAACTACACAATCAGTGTTTTGGATACAAAGTATTCCAGTCAGAATATCATTATCACGTGGACCCAGGAAGCAGTCAAAAACTGGGCACCATTCCTTAAGAGCTTTTGGTGTAGGTTTACTGGTTCAATTGAGTCTTACTTATTTCTCGATATAAACTTGAGATGATTATGGCTAAAGCTTTAACAACCTCGGCCAGATAAAGTCGGCTCAGGTCTATAGAAACTGTTTCGTAGTCAACTATAGATAGATAGATAGATTTTTTGAGGTGGCTTTTGGTCTATTCTACTTCGACATTTTCAGATCTATTATGGTCCCCTGAACTTTCATATAGCTAGCCTTTCATATAGCTTTCTGCCAATGGCTTCACTTCGCCTAATGCAAAAAACCGCACATTTGTCAGGCTTTGTTTCCCTTCTTGTTATGGTTTTCACAACGCCGTATAAGGGTTTTGTCCCAACGAATGGCAGTGATGAGCCTTTTTTGGCCATTTCATCCGCTTTTTCGTTGCCCTCATGACCCCCGTGCCCCGGTACCCCAGGCTACCGTAACATTACTACGCTCATCTAGTGTGTTTAGGGCCCGCACACAATCCTATACTAGCTTAGAATTGACCTCTATGGAGTTCAGTGCCTTTAGCGCTGCCTGGCTGTCTGTGAAGATGGCAATTGAACGTAGTCAGCTATAGTATAAGCTCCGAATCCTGAACAAGTTCAATTAGGAGCTTCAAATACCATTCACTATACCTAATAACCGTGTTTCAAATTGTGAGTATTGTATTGTTTGAAATACCATTCGTTTCCTTTTTTTGTGTACATTCGTGATTTCTGATTGCCAGTAATCTTTTCCCCATAATTGGTTTGAAGTTTCTCATTAAAATATCGTGCATACAAAATCTGCCATGCCATTTTAATTGTCAATTTTCTAAAAATTGATTCTTCCTTGAAATACATTCATGCATGAATCAACAATTTGACATTAGCTCGATATATAACTGTAAATTAATAGTCGTATGACAGTATGTGTCAGTTTTATGTTAGCAATTTTAACATCGATAATAATCGCTGCTTCTTTCCTTGGCGACTGGCGATATAGGTGCTCACAGAATTGGGTTAATTAAAACGAATAATGACTGTGGCCACTTCTGCTCCATGCTTCTACCAGGATTCAAGAAATTGTTTTTTATATTGAGATTCAAATTTTCCGCCTATTTGGAAAGTATTTCACACTTTCAATAACAATTGTACTTGCGGTATACACTGTGTTATTTATAAGATGCGACATAGGGATTCGTGTACAAAACTGTCTAACGCGAGCTGGCTCTTTTATCTAATAGCGTTCATAAATAGCTATTTACCTAACAAGTGCGGAAAATGAATTTTTCCGCACGAGTCCGCCGTTCACCGAGCGACGCGTAGCGGAATTCGGTGAAGAACCCGAGTTCGGAAAAACATTTTCCGCAAGTTTTAGGTAGGTACAATAGTTTTTCTACGAGCGTGAGGAAAGTCAACAGAACTAATCAAAAGTTGAGATATTTTCATCTGTTTATGAGTGAACATAAAGTAAAATATTATTAACAATAAAAGTTACATGTCAAAATCTGATACCTAATTATTTATGTTATAATTTATTGTAAAAGTACAATTATTTGCATTACTTAAATTTATAACAGATGCTAGTTGCTTGTTGAATGGCTGTAAATTTGGATCTGTTGCTTTTTTGCTTATTATTTATTTGATATATCGAGGTGGAAAATTATTTCCACACTGTGCGGAAAAATTAATTTTCCACACTAAAATGTGTGTGGAAAATTCAATTTTCCACCCGCTCGTAGAAAAAAAAAACGTAGAACGTGTCGCGGGATACACGGTAGGAATTTTAGTTCCTTTTAAGCAAAAATTATGTAATACATCTCACGTTATAGATAAACGATTTGCATATTCTTTGGTGGTCGAGTAGTAAGCATACCAGACTCTCACGCAGTAGACCCAGGTTCGATTCCCCGTGAGGAAGTTTTTTTCTATTGTTAATTTTATTTTTAAATAATTTTTCTGCTTCTTATTAATAACGACAACAGAAAGACGTTTGAAATATATAGCAGAATGTTCATTATTATAAATAATGGTACGGTACCCTTCATGAGGGAGTCCGAATGGCAACATCTACTTATAACAGCATCGTATATTTAAAAAAGGAAACCGTAGCATTATACAAACTGGACATTCAAGAACTGTACGTTTACCACAAAATTGGTGGAAACATAAAATTGAATTGTTAAATTTTTAATTTGAAGTTATACAGTGTGTCCCAAAAAGTTTTATACAAATGGAGAAAAAGTTTATCTTACATTTCACAAAAAAAAATATTCTTGATAAAAAGCTCTGCATGACTTTAGATCCATAATCAAGTACAAAATTTTTAAAACATTGGCTGGAATACAGGGAAAATCAAAATTATGATTTGGAGTGATAGTAAAATACGTTCAAACTGTAGTGGAGAGCAAAATATTCATTGAAATTGTTATTAAGTATCAAAAACTTATGCACACTTGTGGATTAGTGATTTTTCCAGATAAAAATTACAAGATTATTGTACATAATAAACACGTCAGCAATGCGCAGTACGAAACATCGTAAGATCCAGTTCATAATAAGCGCCTGATTTTGTTTTACTCATCCTTATTACGTTCTGGATAGAGTGCTTTGGAATATCTAATAACTGTCAACAAATGTCAAATGTTACATAAATGTGTGTGTTTGCAATAATTAGAAATTCCAGTAAAATTGAGAATTAAAGATAAAATTGAAATTGTTCTCATTGTTGGAGAAAATTATAAAACATGTAGGAAAGCAGCAGAAATCTTTAATAATAGACACCTTGATAAAACAATACATTTCACAACTGTCAGATATGTAATAAATAGATTCAAGAGTTAATTTTTATCATAATTTTTTGCTACTTAATAACAATTTCAATGAACATTTTGCTCTCCACTACAGTTTGAACGTATTTTACTCTCACTCCAAATCATAATTTTGATGTTCCCTGTATTCCAGCCAATGTTTTGAAAATTTTGTACTTGATTATGGATCTACAAGTCATGCAGAGCTTTTTATCAAGAATATTTTTTTTGTGAAATGTAAGATAAACTTTTTCTCCATTTGTATAAAACTTTTTGGGACACACTGTATTACAGTTTATAGAAGTTTTTATTTTCTAGATTTTTTCTTAAGTGGGTCGTAGAAAAAATATGCTGCTCGACACGCTGCTCGACGGCGTCGTGCTCAAACTTCGTCCTCGTGCGATATGGCCATCATATCCACACTAGTTGCACAAACTACTATTTCTTACAAAATATGCCCTTTTACATTTAAAAACAACCTGCCAAATGTCAAATTAATTTATCCATCCATTTTAAAGTTATCGAATTAAAGCATTCAAGTTTTCAAAATTTCAACACCCTGTATTTCGCTTAATCGTGCAAAAAAATTATGGAAATAATAGTAAAAATTTATCCGAACAAATTCAAGTAGATCACCAGCACTGCGAATACCAGCTTTGCATAGAATTTTAATATAGCATCGGTGGTTCAGTGGTGGAATGCTCGCATTCCACGCGGGCGGCCCGGGTTCGAATCCCGGCCGGAGCATATTATCAATAGCTGCTTCGAAAACGAGAGAGAGACTAAGGAGAGAGCACAAGCACGCAAACAAGGCACATAACGAAGTAACGTAACATAACGTAGCGTAACGTAACGCGTAACGGTCAGATCTTTTGCGTCGCGACCCCTGGTCGCTCAAACATAACCTGACGTGAAGAACACATTTCGATACCTTTTCGCCATAACATCGTCTGTCTCGTTTAGTGAATTCTTGACGTTTTCGAGCCGCCATACTTCAGGTTTAACTTTTAAATAATACTACCATGTTAGCCATCACCTAATGGATTAAGATCATCCAAAAATGGAGTTCGACTTTTTTGAATATGAATATCCATTTTTTTTTACTAAACCAGAGGGAATTTAAGAAAATTAAAAGTGCATTTGAACTTATTTTTCAACGACCTTTCCATAATATCTGTTATTATTTTTTATAAATGCTATTTGGTGAAAAAGTTAGCTCGCGTTTGACAGTTTCGTACAGGAATCCCCAGGTCGCATCTTATGAATAACACAGTGTATATTTTGTTGGAATGCAAAATTTTTGTCGTCCAAAAGTGACTTGTTCAATTTCATTGTTCAAATTATGTCACTTGTTAAAATTATTGGTTGAGCAATAAATTATTAAGCTCCGTAAACTCGTTAAATCGACAATCAGAAAGTTCCTTGACAAAGCTAATAAAATCAAATACCCACCATCTTACGCTGATATATTATATTTACTGATAAAGAAAACATCAAAGTGAGTCCACAATAAAACTTTTACGTCTTGTCGTAACCCGTGCTAACGGATTTAACTTCCATGTTTGGTAGGTTCTAAGAAAAAGTTAAGGGATCTGTACCCCAATAACTGTTTTAGTATTTTGTACGTGGGGTTGAAAATGTTTTCGGAAAACTACGTGGAGAATGACGATGTGCCTACTACTTTTGGATTATATTGTTCCGTAAAAAAGGGGTACAAATATTTCATTGAGATTCCAGTGGGTCGAATTGTATAGTTTTTCTTTCGAATTCTCATCCGTATAAATTCCACTTCTCAAATTTATTATCTACCACCATTTTGAGGAACCTATTTTTGCTCGAAAATGAACTGGAGAAGTTAATTATATCCAGGGGAAAATAATAAATTTGAAGGTGAGAGAAGTTGCAGTCAGAAAGTGAGTTTAATCAGAATACATTAACTCAAAAAATGAAAGTGTTTCAAGCCGAGATTGTCTAATAAAATGGAAAGCGGGTTTTCTTCGATTTTCTCAAACTAGTTTACATTAGACGATATTTAGTAGAATCAGGAGCGTAATTTTACCAAAAGTTTCAATCACAAGTAATAATCATCATAAATTCTATTTCTCTCATCAGTTATTTTGAAAAATGGTTTTCCGATAATAAATTTTTTTTAATTAGTGTATTTTTCACAAAGTAAATGTCAGAGCACACAAAACTGAAAACTGCAAAAAACATACTAATTTCATCGAAAGAAAAATATTATCAATAATTTTTTCACTTGTAAAAATCTTTACAACATTTAGACTAAAACATGTGCCTATCTGTTGGAAAATAAAAACCTGGGAAACCCATGAATAAGGTTTCGTCACACAGACCAATATCACTGTTACCAGTTATATCAAAACTTTTTGAGAAAATATTTTTGAAAAGAATTAAGCCCATTATTGAAGAAAAATACATAATCCCCACTCATCAATTTGGCTTTAAAGAAGGGCACGCCACAATAGACCAAGTCCACAAACTTACGGATCAATTAGAAAAGGCACTAGAAGAAAAGAAGGTATGTTCAGCTGCATTCTTGGACGTGGCACAGGCGTTCGATAAAGTCTGGCATCAAGGACTCGAAGACAAAGGACAGAAGACAAAGGATTATCATAATGTCGGATAGTCAAGCAGCCATTAAGGCACTGAGCTCTTGTGTAATCAGTTCCAAAATGGTGTGGGAATGCCTAGACAAACTCAATGAACTAGGCGAGAACAACATAGTCACCTTACTATGGATTCCAGGACACACTGGAATAGAAGGAAATGAAATAGCAGATGAACTAGCAAAGAGGGGGACTGAAATACCTTTCTGGGGGCCCGAACCCTTTTGCGGAATCAGCTCCAATGTAATATTGGAAGAAATAAGTAAAGCCGGGAAAAAGAGAAGATCTGACCATTGGAAAGATCTAGTAGGGCTTATACAATCAAAGACTCTTCTGGGTGACTACAACCTGTTGAGATCAAAAGAATGCATAAGTCAAAGTAAAACTGCGCTAAGAGTTTTGACAGGGATCCTAACGGGACATTGTCGCCTGAATGGGCACCTGAAAAAGCTCAAAATAGTGGAGGAAGAAGAATGCAGATTTTGTGGAATGGAAGAAGAAACCTCCATCCACATACTTTCCAACTGCACAGCACTCCAGAATCCTAGAGCACAGCACCTGGGAGATTACTGGATAGAAGAGGAACATTTGCCTAAGTTGAAGCCTGCAGACATCCTAAAATTCCTCCGGGAAATAGGACTAAAGGAACTACTAGTTTCTGAGACTCTCCTCAGAAACTGAGTAGAAGTAAGGGGGCACAATAGACCTTTTAGGTCTCAGTGAATGTCACCCCAAAAATCACACATACATACATACATACATACAAGGACTCGAACATAAACTTAAAAAACTTCTACCTAAACAATACAGCTTGTTCTTGAAATCTTACATTAGTAGAAGAATGTTTCATATTAGATGCGAAAATCAATACTCACAACTACGACCAATAAAGGCTGGTGTACCACAGTGTTCTGGGCCCATTGCTGTACCTCCTATACACTTTTGATATACCAGTAACAGAACAAACTACAGTAGCCACGTTAGCAGATGATACATGTGTACTGGCAACTGGCGAAACTGAACCAGAGGCCAATGAAATACTTCAAAAAGCCCTAAATCAAGTCAATGCATGGACGAAAAGCTTGCGCATTAGACTAAATCAGTGCATGTAAATTTTACAAATGAACACATTGGTCAAATGCCAATATGTATTAACAATAAAAGTAT
>CAJUYI010007461.1:0-12116 GCA_910591695.1 Galerucella pusilla
AATTGTCTCTTCAGATCATATTTTACATGATCTAGTTATAAAGTAACACATAAAACATAATATATACAGAACCTTTGCAAGACACATTATGCCGCTGTTAGCCAATTGGCAAAGCCGTGCCAATAAGCCGTGTGCCAATGAAAACCGCAGATATGTCGGTCTCCTTCAAAGGAAGCCAATGAGAACGGAGAGTAGGGACTGCCAATTTTTCAAGAATTGTTAGACAAATTGAAATATTGTTTATTTAAGCGGCAAGTCTAATTAAAATGACATCAAGATGATAATGTAAGGAAATAGAGTGGGAATGTTTCGGAAAAATTTCGTATTTTTCAATTTTGAAAATTCAATATGGAGGCCGATCAAATCGACAGAGTTGTAGTTCAATCTACCATATACGAGCAACATTTTTAATACTTTTTCAAGATTTGTTGCTAAAATAGTTATTTATGTATTAAGAGCGAAACGTGAGGAATTATTGTTCAAAAGCAAGGGTTGCTTCAGAACAATAATTCCACTTTTAGCTCGCAATACATATAACATTTTTCCTACAATCACTTGAATAATATATATCATAACTAATAAAATTGATAAATTTATACTTCGTATTTCAAGTACCTGTCAAATATTTTATAAAATTTTAAACGGATAATTATTATTGTCAATACTGTCAATGTACTTCTCCTCATTCTACATTTAGAAAAGCCTCAGCTAGCAGGGCCATCTGGCCAGTATATACAAAATATTTAGAACGTGGCACAACAATTAAGCACAAAAACACAAAAAAAAATTAATACGGTAACATCGCAATCACACTAATTAATTATTTGAAACATTTAGAACTTAAAAAAACAGCGATTTATTAGATTGTAAATGATTTTCAGGAGACAAAAACACTCCCTAGCCAGGTAGCTCTATAATGTCACTGTCACTGCCACTGTCAATGTCAATACAATTCTGTTTGTAGCATAGACTTATAAATACCAGAGACAAAATATTTCATTGATAAAATGCTTTTTAAGGCGATCTATTATTGTTTTAAAAAAAGCTATAAGTGCAAGAAAGAAAGCATAGTCCTTGTCGGGAGCGTGCTCAAAATGACAACAGTGTAATTGGGCTGTTGATTTTTATCACCAGAGGGGTACGGTTCAAAATCAATAATTAAATATATTACGTTTTTTTATTGGATCATGATTGCAGGATGTAATAAGGCAAGGAAAGTGAGAAATGTTTTATTGTCATTCAAAATTTACAAAAACTGTATAGATAAATCGATAAACAAATTAAAACGTGAAAAAATAACAAAATAAAAGAGTGATATGGGTATATAAATGAATAATGAATTTAAATACTTATATGTATTTATTTATCCAGTTTCAAAATAATACCTAGTACAAGGTACTCTAAACTATATACCTACATTGGTAGTCACAGCTACTTGTTTGGTGACTACTGGTGCTTAAGAAAATTGAACTCATTTCATTAGATATCAGGTTAGGTGATTCACATTTGGATTGAATAGTTCAAACTTCGCAACTTTTAAACGATATTAACAATATAAATATTCTTACTTTAATATAAATATGAACAAATGAAAAATATATAAAAAGCACACAAAATATGAAAATTTGATAACTTATGATGTACTAGTAGACTGTCCTGTCCGAATGTTAGACTGCCCGCTATTCGTTTGGGTGTCATATTTGATTTCAACAATAATACAGATACTATGTGGTTTTCACAATGAGTCTTACATTTTTCAGATAATGTATTTTGTATACTAATTTGGTAGTGGTTTATTCAATTAACACCAAGAGACACCAAAACCCTTCTTCTACACCTCTGATATTTACAAACACTTATACCACGCCACGCCACTAAAAAGATAACCTCACCTACCTATGAAAAGTTAAATTTGGGTTTAAATGTTCCACTTTCTTACAGACAACACAAGAATTTCCCATGGTTGGCCAAACAAAGTAAAATTTCCACAATAAGTACTAAAAAAACACCTTTATAATAGTAAAGTAAGCATTAAAAGAGCTCTATCACTTCGGCAACATAGCAAAACTACGCGTATACTATTAGTCATTCAATAAAGTACTAAAACATATGGGGTGTTGCCAAAGCGCTGTTTTGTACTTATTGTTCGTTTTTAATTTAGGAATATTTGCAAAGTTTAGTGATTATTTAGGAATGTAAGGATAAATCAATTCAAAATTGAATGGTCTATGGAAGTTTTTATTCAATATATGCATTAAAAAAGCAGTGTTCTCCAGTTCTTTAAATATACCTAAATTATTTCTAACTACTTTCTCGAAATTATGGAGATCTGTCAACGACGCAATCTGGAGGGAGAGAGATAAAATTGAAAGATAGAATGATGATTGATCGCCTCAAAATGTAAACAATGTGGTCTCCTTTATATTATGTCTATGGTTTGTAGTATCGGTTGTTATGGGCATCAACGAGCGTTTTGCTACTTTTTACGCTCGAGCGTAAGGTAACTCTCCTCAAGAAACGTCAACTTTCCGTTGTAAATGGCAAGCGAAAAAGCCTACTTTTCAATGTGATTGTAGAAAAAATTCATTTCAACTTGTTCTGAGTTATAAAGTGGTAGGCTTTCAAAAATCCAACATTTTGAAAAAGAAAATCAATAAAAGCCGAGAAAATTGAAGTCAAAGTTCTCTAGGCACTGAGAGAATACTTTAAGGAATTTGCAGTTCGTGAATGATTCGTTATTGAACCCCACTATGACACCTAATAACTGCCGGGCTATAGTTTCGGTGCTAGCGCTAGAATAATCGCCCTGTTTGTAGACATGTATTGGTACAGTGAAAATGATGGATTCATTTACAGAGTGGATTCAATAACCTAAAAAATCAATTTTAAATGTTCTACATTGTGCTTGCAAGCTCCAGCCGAATTTATTCGGGAATTCAAGAAAATGATTAGGAGATAAAAGCTTTCTATTGGGGATATAATATTCCATTTCGGAAAAATTTGGTGTTGGGTAGATTTTCCTTAGACTATAGGAAAATTTCTATTGATCTAAATTATTTTTAACCTAACCGAGAATGACCCAGAGGACAATGACTTTGAAAATGAGTTTATTTTTTATTTTAGCATCCGTCTATAATTGTAAATGATTAATTTTAATTGGTGGAACCACCTCGGTTAATGAAAAAAAATTGTAAACGCGCCAAAATAAAATAATTTCTTCAATTGAAATGTTATTTTAAAAACACGATAAGTAAACAGAATAAAATAGAATAAAATTTCGTCTCCCAAAGAGACCAAAGACACCGTACATAGACAATATCTACATACAGTGCCTAAAAGATCTATTGCTTCACCTTCTTCTACTCAGTTCCTTAGCTAGGAGTTAAGTATTTTCGAAGTGAAAAAATTAAGGACACCAGAACATATTCGCGTTAAAATATCTCAATTGTTAATAGCTCTTAAGCACTTTCTAAACGGGAAATACTTTTAGTGCAATATGTAGCTGTAATATTGGCAACTATAGCCCAGCCAGCATGACATTTCAATTGTAGCATATAGCTCTGCCATATATATCTCTGCAATATTGTTTGCAGCACTATGGCCCATTAATGGAAATAATTTGTTCCGTAGGATGTAAATGTATTTCATTTCGTGCAAGAATGGCTGACGAAGCGACTTATATTGTTTTAAACAGAAAATTAAAGAAAAAGAAGAGTAGATTGAGGATTCGACCTTGGGTGTGAAACTTTAGATTACCTAAGTATAGAAATAAGTCTTGATAACAAGTTAAAACTACCATTTCACTAGTTTACCGCTAGCACTACCGGTTTTCTTCTTTTCCACCTCATTCTTTGCGTTAAGCTTCGGTTTCCTCGAAAGCGGTACCGACAAATTGCGACCGCAATAATGCGACGAATGACGTCAGGTTGCGGTGGGAAAATCAGGGTTCTAAATTGCGGCAAGTAAATGTGTAACTCCAGAAAGCGTCGCCAGTACCGTTTTGCGTTAAAAACAATCGACATGGACGATCTCGATGTTGCTCTTTTGGTAGTGCTAAATGCCGAGGAATCAGAGGAAGAGATTCATAGAAGAAGTGAATCTGACCTTTTTAAAAAGAGAACTTCAGAGGGTCCATACCAAATTTTAATTTGTCGCCATCTATATACTAACGAAAATAAGTTCAGGGAATACTTTCGTTTGACGCCGGTCTTATTTGATTACGTCTTAGGTTATATAAAAGAAGATCTTTGTTCAAAACCAATTATAATATAAAAACATACGAAATCACAACACATCCACACCGCACTAAACCGTTGACAAACTGTTTCTCGCCGCAATGTCTACCGCATTCACTATGCCGGTACCGTCATATTGCGTTGCGGTGACCACCAACGCTTCCTTAAAAACCACTGGTAATGATGTGCATGGTACAGTTTTCTATGACGTCATTCATCGCATTATTGCGGTCGCAATTTGTCGGTACCGCTTTCGAGGAAACCGAGGCTTTAGTTCTCAAGTTTCTGAATTTTTTGTAGGCCTCATCACTTGATATTCTAAATTCTCCGGCGATAACTGCCCATTCATCTTTTTTAGCATTTCTGTCTTTATAAATTCCCGTTTCCACATTCTATAACTTAGGATGTAAATGTATTTCATTAATAAACTGAATAATCTTTTCATTCGACCAAGTATTAGTCATTGTATATACTTTAAGCTCCAAAATTTTCATGACAACAACAAACGAACACCAAAACAAAGTAAAATTGCATGGTATTTTCGCTGGCCAAGCGATCGTCCGGCAACTCTTGCTGCGACCAATTAAATGTATAGGCAACACAAAACATGTGTAGCTTTATGGCCGAGACACACTGAAAATATTGTCAATATATTACCCAGTCTGGCTGTTATTGCTGGCAATGTTGACAGCCACTGTGTTGCAGCTACATATTGCCCGTGTAGAAGCACCTTTATAAATACACTTGCCGATTAATAGTATATTAAGTACCAAGTGTCAAAAACGTTACTAAAGATGTTTTTGACACTAGGTGCTTACTATACTTTTTCTACGCTCACAAGAAAAAAAATAATCATATCATGCTATTTTAATTATATTCACAAAATGACAGACAATGTCTGACGTGTCCTTGGATAATCTAAAATCCCTAGCATGGCCTCAGATTAGATCAAGACTGGTCTGGGACTGACTGCAAAAACTACTGGCCCTGGCTAACCATAACAGAGTAACTCTAGTTCCCAGGATACAAGGGTATTGCAGGAAATGAAAAGGCAGATATCGTAGCAAAGCTGGGGTTTGAAACTGCCTTCACTGATCCTGAACCAGTATTTGGAATATCAAAAACTGCTGCACGTGGTTGTATATCTCGGTTGACTCAAACTAAACATCAGTCTTACTGGAGGCACGTGCAAAAGAGGAACACAGCAAACTCCTCGTCAAAAAACCCTCAGAGAAGCTGACTAATGGATTACTAAACCTTAGCAGAGGCCAGATGAGGAAGCACATGCATACAATCGGCATATACAGATCACGTAATTTCTTATGGAACCTTCCTGGATTACACAAGTACGACAAGGAAAATATGAGAAAAACAGCTTGAAAGAGAGAGAAAGTATAACTGTTTGCGCGCATCGGAGGCGTGCACTCAGGTCTAGGGGATGGCCGAATGTTGATTGTCCTTTACAGAGAGAAAGATAATTCACTAGTAGGTGGTATTCAGAACGGACAATAAACATTCGGCCATCCCCTAGACCTGGGTACACGCCTGCGATGCTCGCAAACAGTTATACTTTCTCTCTCTTTCAAGCTGTTTTTCTCATATTTTCCTTGTCGTACTTGTGTAATCCAGGAAGATTCCATAAGAAATTACGTAATCTGTATAGGAAGGAATCTACTTGTCGGTTGTTCATGGAACACGTTATCTTTGACTGTGAAGAATTATCTCATTGGAGATGAAAACTGTTAGGACTAGAGCTTCCAACGGAGGATTTCTCCCAAAAGGACCTAGTGAAAAGACTGTTAAGACTGATGAGAGACAGTCAGTGACCTGTCTTGAGCTCGACTTGAGACGCGGTTTGTGACATTTGTTTTATTATTTGAGGTTGTAATAGAAAAACAATTTTAATAGTTAGAGAACACGAACAAGGAATATTGTCGGAAGAGTTTTTGGTGTGTGGAAACGGAGATTCCCAGTATTGCACAGAGGTATTACAACTAAACTGAACACAGCCCAAGCAGTTATTTGTGCAACAGCTACATTGCACAATATCTCTGTTAAATATAATGATAACTCTAACTTTGATGAAATTGATGATGATGACATTCAGGTTAATCAGGTTGAACCAGTCCGAAATAATGAACGGTTAGGTTCAGTTTTTAGAAATAATCTTATTATAAATAAATTTCAATAAAAACAATATAAATATTATTTCAAACTTTTCTTATAATTTTCCAATTTATTGTAACTTCGCTTACTCTTTTATATAAGAAATTAATGAAAATAATACCTACTAATAAGCACAAAAAAGTTCGAGTTTCACACCCAAAAATAACAGAAATGCGGAAAATAGCGTTATTGCATCAAAATTCACGACAAATGAGTCACAATAATTGTCATAAAATACAAACAATTTTGGAGTATTTCTTATTTTTTAAAATTTTTCCTGTTGCCCAACATAGAAAATCCAATTGCTACGTTTGAGAGTCTTTCCTTCGCCGAGAACTCACGAAGATTGGACTAATAGGCGTCCAGTCTCGAGTCCGAGTACGGCTTGGCCAAGCACGACTCAAGTCCATCTCAAGTCGGAGGTTGACTATAAATACGGGCATAATCCTGTAAGACTCTAGTATTAAATATAAATCACAGAAGATAGAATTGATGTGACGTTTAAGAAACAAAAGTAGTATTGGCAAAACTTCATCTACCAATGATTTGGTACTTCACTTTAATGGTAATTATTTTGTAAACTACATTGTATTTTATACGAAATAAGACACAATGTCTAAACAGAAACCTCTTAAATCATAATTTCTATTACGTCATACCAAACGCAGACTTCCAGACATACGAATGCAATAATTATTTATTGAGATCAATTAATTGAAACGGAATATGAAATTTCAATGAAACGAAACATTACTTCACTATCTTTATATTCAATTTACGCAAGATCCAGACTTATGAAATTTAAAATGAAATTCAATATTTCTTTTATTTGTTTCGATAATAGTTTAATTTGTGTAGGTATGCCGAATATCTTATTGCAATTACCAATATTTCATTATAGTGCTCTTCATTGGCAAAATACCATAGCAGCGGCATCTTTTCTACTGACAAAAAAGTTACTCGGAAGCTGGTGCCGAAGAAATATTTGGCGATGACCAGGAAAAACTTACGTTTAACAGTAGGATTTCTGACTGATCACTGTCAACTAAGTAAACACCTCCATACTATGGGGCTAGTGGACACACCTCTATGCAGGATGTGTGAACAGGAAGATGAAACTGTCAGGCATGTTTTATGCGAGTGTCCGGAGTTATCGCTAATAAGAGAGTGTGTGTTCGGTGAGTCTTGGCCTACACCTGCAGATATAAAGGTCCTAGTGTCCTGTCCACCTTCCTGAGAAGGACAGGATGGACAATGACCTAGGAGGACAACTCCTCGGGAGGATGTACAATGGGTCACATGTGGCCTAAATGCTGTGAGCCTACACACTCACCCTCCCTACTCTACAGATACAGAACCAAGAGAAAAGAAAAAAAGTAAATAGGCAGTCATGTGGAGTGCCGACAGAAATGGAAACGAAAACAAATAAAACCCTTTCAAAATTTCCTTTCTTACTTGCATAGCAGATGAACATTTTTTCAAATAAATTGGAGAAATATTATTTTGAAAAATATGTTTTGTCTTCTTCGATTGCTGCAAACTATACAAATTCGTAAACTATATCAAAATATGTTCGGATAGAATGTTTGAAACAGTTCAAAATTATTCTGAAAATTCAAGTTTTAATTTTTCATTAATGAAGTACCCAAATCAACTATAATATAATTTTTTCCCATTGATAGAACGATTTCAGGTAAAAAGATCCTAAAACCGCAATAAACCATAGGCGGACATTGGAATTTAGGCAGGATAAAATAAAGCAATTGTCTCTCAATTATCAATTTAATAATTAATGTTGGAGTTAAAGCTTCGTCAGATTCTGATGAAATGGAATTTTCATTGAGTACATCATCTGCAAGTTAACAAATCAGCCCTTATTAGGGCTACAAATCATTCTTATAATGTAGAACTTACTAATTAATTGATTAAATTGATCTAGAATCTTATTCTTACCCAACTAAACTGCACTATCACGGCAAATTTATCACTTCTAAATATATTTGAATGATAATGGTATTAGGGTTCTATTGTCCTCGCTACTTTCGGTTCACTATACAGGAAGGATCTTATACTTATATATTCTTATACTTATAATTCTGTTTAATTTTTTGAATCACCCTGAAGTGTTTCAGACACGTTTTTGAATTTATAATGAGCTCTTCAGCTATCAATATGATAAAAATACACTATAATTTCTAGTTTCAAACATGCTGTATGTAGATAATAAAGGAAGAAAATATGACTTGGGGCCACAAAATAAAAACCTCTTGCTTAATCATTATGAATGAAAACACTCTCAAGTATTTTTCCATCATATTTGAAGTTTTAATTATAAATTCACTATAACTGTAACCTTGTAGAGATAAAACACTTTTATTTGGGAAATTTTTCCTTTCATATCTGAACAAAGTCCCTTCTCATCGACACAGATCAATAAATGTAGAATATTTCCGGTACCGACCACCAAAATAGACCCGACCTAAATCCAGTTGACCATCTTTATCAAAAATACAATAATAATTAATTTCTTGCAAATTCTTATAATGTAGCAGTGCTCTATGGAACGTTGATAGACTAGTGGAATTTTAATTTATTCGACTATAACTATGTATAAAGTTTTTCTTGATCACGCGTGATGACGTCAAGGGAAACGAAATATTGTGCGTATGGAATTATTTAAACAAACCATGAATGAAATTGAAAAAATATATATTTAATTTGTTGTCGAACGTGTTACTGAGTTTTAATTGCTATTTTCCCACTGTTTGCTTGATAGTGTGTGTTAGTATATTACTTTTAACTTCCCTTATACGTACAAACGTACTGGATGATCTATTACATACCAGTGTCGTACTACTCAGAATAATGACAATTCACTTTTATTTATTTTAAATTTATACTAGAATCAAACAATATACTAATTGCTTATAGCCTAGTCAAAGTACACATAAAATCTCACGAAAAAAAACTTAAAATTGAGTATTTAAAAGGTTTGTGTTTAACATGAGAAAAACTTTTACGATTTTAGGCATGTAATTTTCCGGAAAATCGTTGAGCAAACTTTTTTGTTTTGTTTTCTCACTTTAATTGTTTAAATAATAAAAATACAGAAAAATGTTTAAATCAAAAATTGTAGCTGATACATTTATCTACAAGTTTTATCAGAAAAGTTTTTCTGTAAATTGGAAGTTTTACGAGATAAAATTAATTTCAGTGCTAGTCAATTCCTGGTTACGCGCGAACGGCCCGGGAGCTAAATTTATTAACTTAAAAGTTAATAATTTGGGCTTATAACATTCCGAAAAATTAAATAAGCACATGTAAAATGCAAAAGATCTCAGCTTTTAGATAGAAATACTTTCAAATTTGAAAATGTAGATTTTCTAACTGTGAAATCAGTTTATTTATAATAAAACTAGAGCTAAAAAGTCAATAAACAATTATAATTCCTATTTAATTAATACTTATCTCAGCGATAATTCCTTCTAGACTTATCATTGCTAATGAGCATGAATATTATTATTATAAAAGCAAAGCTATTAATATATCGAATTTTAAACTGTTTTTTGCATGCCTTATTTTACTTGTTTTTTTAGACTTCATTCAATTACTTATATCTTTTTTCGAAATTAATATAATTTAATAAAACTTTACCACTAAACACTTTAAAGTGTCTACTTTCGAAACTACTATACAGCTTTTCTATAAATATAAAATTTTTCAAATAATAGACAATTTTTTTTATTAGAATATAAGTGCCTCGACAACTATGGCCATTTGCACTGTACAAAAGACAAAAAGACATATTATAAATACATATACAACATAAAATATGTAAAATACTCGGTAAAATATCAATCTAGCTTATATTTTGTGGTAGAGGTTAGTTGTTTTGAGGAATTTTCATGTCTTTGGGATTTCAGATGTGCGGTTTAAAAGCTCTCTCAGGTTTGGTCTTAGGTCTAGGCGCTTATATGTAATGGTGATATTCCTGGCAGTCTGTGAGAATATGTCGGTTAAAGCACTGTTGCAGTGACGGCAGACGGGAAGGTTTTCAGAAGACATCAAGTAACCATGTGTGTATCTGGTATGGTTAACTAATAGACAATTATTTACAATAAATACTTAAATCAGACGTCTTTCAGCAAACCTTCTACAACTTTTCATAGTATTTATGATATTATCTAAAAATTTGTTAATTTTATAATGAACCTATTTAGGAGTGATCGCGATACAAAAGAACACACCTATGGCTTAGGTTAGAAAGAGAAGGGAGCACAAATAAAGGTGAAAAAGCAGGTGAGAGAGCGGCTTATACGCGCCGCCGCGTAATAACAACAACAACAACGACAACAACAATAATAATAAAATATTAACAACAAAAATTTCAACAAATTACATTAATAATGGAGTCTGTTATTAAAACAATAATGAAAATGAAGTGGGGTTAAAAAAATGAAGGTTCACATGTTTGTGAAAAATGCAGATACAAAAAAAAATTTCAAATAAAATTTGAACATTACGCTATAATATTTTAAGTACGCTATGTTATATAACTTAATTTTTCAATTTATTAATGTTAATTAAAGGAATTTGGTAAAAAAAACTACTTTTTAGTGGAGGTTTACGTGGAAATTGATGATAATAGATAAAAAAATTTTTTCTTCAATTTATTTGCAGATACCTCAATTGAGGAACACATTTAATTAATTATTTAATATTAATATTGATTATTTAATTTAATTCGGAACACATATAATTTTTTTTTCTAAATGTCATTGTTTATCTACTATCGTAAAATTAAAAACATGAAAATTGATGTTCAAAAATACCACTAGGGAAATTTCGTATATTTTGAAAAATAATGCAGATACAAAAAAATGTTCAGACAAATTTTGTAGATAAATGTATTAGCTACAATTTTTGATTCAAACATTTTCCTGTAACTTCATTATTTAAACAATTTAAACAAAACATTTTTAATTTACTCAACGATTTTCCTTAAAATTGCATGCCTAGCATCGTAAAGTTGTTCTCATTTCAATCACAACCCTTTTAAATACTCAATTTTAAATTTTCATTTTTACGGCATTTTACGGTTATTTTGTGTACTTTGACTAGGCTTTTATTAGAGTTCATATAATAACCTTTTTGGTGTGCGTCATTGATTGTTCGTACATCGAAGAAACATGCTCGATGAATGTTGGTCGGTCTAGACATATATTTTCTCAGGCATGGTTTATTTTCATGCGCGGAAAAAACTGGATACTCTACAAACGCAAAGGAACCACTAAATGCTACTGTAATTTGTATGTTGTAACGTTATATTAGGCCACTATCCAAACTTCATTTGAATATTTAAATATCTACCGGATGGCGAGTAGCCAGTCCTTTTTTCTTACCAACATGTGATTCTCGTCGAGAACCTGTAGCATCGATCACCGCTGAAAGGCAAATCTTGACATTTAATGTGCGACGGATAATCTCCGTTGGTGAGCATCAGTATACACTGATATTGGTCAAATATTTCAATTCTTCTTTCCTATAGAGAGAGAAATTAAGAACACACTACTAATATGTAAATTCTTTCTCGAAGCGGAGCATGTGAACAGGAAAGGGATACGCAACGTATGTCCATTGCTCATCGCATGGTTCAATTTAATAGCCAGTAGTATTCATTCATTCATTCATTCAAACGTTTGGGTTGTGCTCAAC
>CAJUYI010007462.1:0-12115 GCA_910591695.1 Galerucella pusilla
GAGGTGGTACCGGCGAAAGGACGGCTCCGAAGGGAAGAAAAAAAAACTGTAATAGTCAATTTGCTAAAAAAGTGTATGTTTGGTCTGCAGTTTTCCGGATCGAATAATCGGACTGTACTTACTGGAAGATACGTTAAATCAGGAGGTATATCTGTATTTGCTGGAAAGCTCCTTATTACCTGAATTAGAAAATATTCCCTTGGAGTGAAACCGTAAAATGTACTTTCAACATGATGGATGTTCGTCACATTCGACTTTGCTAATTAGAGGATGGCTGGATGAATATTTTCCTGGGCGATGGATGGGACGTTATGGACCAATATTTTTCACGCCCCGCTCCCCCCATTTAACTATTTTAGATTTCTTTTATGGGGCTACTTAAAACAAAAAGTTCACGCAAATAAATTAAACCATAATATTGAAGACTTGAAACGAGCTATCATTGATGCTGTTAACGAAATTACCCCAAAAATGCTGCGAAAACTTACAAAGAATTTAGAAAGAGAATTGAGAGATGTTTTGTACCTGGGGGAAGATATATTGAATAGATGTTTTTTGTTTCTTACATTATTATTTTTGATAGTGATTTTAATTCTTGAAAAGTTAACATTGTGAATAAAAAAGCTAACTCTACAAAGCCGTCAGGTTTTTTGTCAAATAGAATTGTTAGAATAGCCTACACTACAATATTACTATTTGGTGTAAAAGCTCCCTGTATACTTTTTGTGGTGGAAATCTTTTGTATTTGCAACCAAAATTCATTTTTCTTCCATCTCGATGTAAAAATTTAAGACTGTAACTTTGCATAACAATGCAGAGGATCCCTCCGGAACAACGCCAATGTCTCAAATATCCCGTCAGACGCTGAGGGGAATAAGCGAGGTTTAGGGGATAACATGAAAAGGGGGAGTATAAAATTCTGCCACTGCTGCTCCTGGCCGTTCACCCGAGCACTCGGCCAAGGACGCGACTGCACCACTCCCCTTCCCTTCGCCGCATCGCGACGCTCACAACTATATTTTCCCGACGTCTCTCCCTCTTTCTCACTCTTCATAAAATGCTGGGTGAGACGACGCCCTTCTGTTGTTTGTTGTCTTGGTGCCATTCACCGTTCCGAGCGATATGGAAAATGAAATACAAGAAGAACTGCACTCAATGTATGCAATTTAGAATCTGCCAAAAAAATATGGTATATATACAAACTTTCTACGTTTTGGATATTTAGCGTTACTTTATTGTTAAGCACATTGTTAGAAAATTTCCATCTCGGCTACTTCTAAAAATAAAAAATCTCTTTGTACGATCAAAAACCTTTGTAGGCAAAGCCGAGTGCAACAAAAACATACGCAACCATAAAACAACGATAGTAATTAGACATATGGTGTGTCGCTAATGTATGGAATATATTCATTATTTTCAAAATAGACGACTTTCAAAAAATCCAAAGACAGATCAATTTTAATTTTCGAATCGTCATCACAAGATGTAGATGTAACGAACATTGCGTTACCAGTATTAACGTGGTGACGTATTCGGCAATTTTTTTAAATGCAACCATTTGTGTCAGACACCACATTGAGAAGGTCTTTTTTGTGTGTTTTGGAAGCCGTTATGATGCCGGGAGCACTGCAGCTTATTGGCTTATTGTACTCTTCTCCCACATTGAGTCCACCCATCCAGTTATCCCCGTACCTTCGAGTAGACGATATAGGTCCATTGGATGAGTGACATATACTTCAGGTGGCACATTGGCTTCTCCGAAGATTGTTTGTTTCCTCGAGTCCAGTGCCTCACAGTCAGATAAGATATGGGTTACGGTCTCGGTCTCCATGCCACAGAGTCTGCAGCTGAGGTCCCCGTTATATAACCCTATTTTATGCAGGTGATCTTTTACCGGGGTATGACCCGTTATATAACCTGTAATAATTCTTAGGTTATTCCTACTGATATTCAGTAGTTCTTCGGCCCGTTTTACACATGTGTCACCTATGAAGGTTTTATTGTGTACCTGCCTTGGAGTGTTCCTCCACTGAAGTCTATGTTGGCTTTTTACCCATTTTTATATTTTCCCTTTTTGTGGTCTTAAGAGCTAGTTCTGGTCCAGCATATGCTATTGTTGAACCTCTTTTCGCGAGTTCATCAGCTTGTTCATTTCCAGAAATACCGTTATGTCCCGGCACCCAAACAAGGCCCACACTAATCTTACTTTAATGTGGTCTGCTAGTTCATTTATTTCTTTCTGGCATTCTTCTACCAGTCTGGATGTTATCTTGCGGCTGTTCAAAGCTGCAAGGGCTGCCTGGCTGTCAGTTAGTATGTTTGAGTGTCCTATGTTTGTTAATTCTGACACATTCTCTGCCTGAAATAGAAAAGTATGTTCTCCTATTGAGAAGGAGCATCTTGTGTTTCTCATTTCACTATACACCCCTGCTCCTGTCCCTTCCCCAGTTTGTGACCCGTCTGTGTACCAGATCTATCCTCGAGGAAACTTCAGTCACAACGATGTAATTATTTGAATATTTATTCCTACAGTGTAGACCAGAACTGTTTATTTTCTAAAATACAGAGAACTGTTTAGTAAAAAACAATTAAATGTTCAAATTGATGACCTTCAGCAATAATGCAATGAGACAACCGAGCAATAAATTCGTCTCTAGCGTTTACGGGGCAGAGATGGGAGTCTGATAAACAGTTAGAGCGCTTTCAGACGGGACACTTAGTGGCTGGCCACTATTGTCTGAACAGAATCGCGCGGCTAAAAAATACATTAATATAAATGGACGCATTCACACGAGACACAGATTAATGCGTCTATTTATATTAATGTATTTTTAGCCGCGCGGTTCTTTTCAGACACTAGTGGCCGGCCACAAAGTGTCTCGTCTGAAAGCGCTCTAAGGCATTTGGGGACAGAGGCTTGGCGGAGATTAAATAATAGTCTACAGCAGGGGTTCCCAAGTTTTTTAGGTTTGCGGCGCACTTACAGGTTTAGTACTTTGTCAGGGCGCCCATACTCGCAATATGCATATATAGTTGTGTCCAACAAAGTGTTGCATATGTATAATGTATAAAATATGTATAATTCTGTCTTATTCATCTTACGGATTTTATTTGGAAGTTATGATTAAACAAACGCAATAAAAGAAAACAAAAACGGTGAGTATGTCTTTGTTGAATGGTATGACCCGCATGATAAGACTGCATTTGACTTTATCAAATTCATTTTGGTAATAACTTACAAAAACAAATGAATTGACAGAATAGTTGTGTAACTAACTAGTATTAGTTATAGTCCTGTGTCTTGAATGTGTGTTCAACGACTATTAATGGATATCTATCATTTTTTGGAATAACAGAAATAAAAAGGGTATCCAATCTAGGTTATTCAGTAGTAATACTATAAGTACTTCAAAATAATCAGATTATATATAGATAACTTGTTGCATAATTACAAAAAGTGTCAGTTTGACAGTTTAAATAATCCGACCGCGAAGCGGATGAGACTATAAAATCCCGTAAGGTTTCTAAGTAAACTTGTTTATTTAATTACTTCGACCTTTGCAATGCAGTTGGCACACTACCAAAATAAGTGACTACAATACAATAATACATATATCCACGCAATACTACGATGAAACTATTTTTATGGTAATAAGTAGAAAGGAAAAAGTACAAGGGAAGTATTTTTGGAAAGTAGGTGACGCTTTAATAATATTTTGTTTTTATAGAATCATTGCCAAGAACATTGGGGTTCCAGCTCACGCTACAAAGTTTACATTCCGGGATTATTTATGTAAAACACGTAATTCCATTTGAAGGCGCCGATATAGTGCATAATTAAAATAAAGCAAAGGTAAATATTTGTGTGTATGGAATGTGACAATAAATTAATACAAATATTGGTTAACGAATGGCGATTAAGTTCAAATCCAGACTACAGAGCTTCATTAACGTAGGGAGGGGTTTTCTTAGATAAGTAATTTTCAAAAAAAATTATAAAAAATGAAAATCGTAGCTAAGGGGAATTCGCTTCTTGAAAATCTCAAAATAGTGGAGAGAGCGTACTGGATAAAAGAGATACACTTACTTAGTATAAGAAAATGGACATAATAGATCTTTTAGGTCTCAATAAAAGTCACCTTAATATACATACAATGATTGATTAGTTTGGCACCATCAGTCAGAGGCTTAGAGTCCCGGCAATTCAGCCTTTTTCTGCTCTTAGTTGTGCCATTTAAGTGAAGAGATCAGTAGCCTCATCAGGCTCAACAGTCTTTTCACTAGGTTCTTCTTGGAGAAATCCAATGTGATATGCTTCATATTCAAAGATAATGCAAGAGGCCTCTTCATTTTCTTCCGTGCATAGTACCTGCCTATATGTGCCGATTGTATGCATGTGCTTTCTCAGGGTACAGAGACCAGTGAGTAAAACCGTTACTGTCCTTATCTGGCCTCTGAAGAGGTTCAATATTTCATTAGTCAGCGGCTTCGAGGGTTTTTTGACCAGGAGTTTGATGTGTTCCTATTTTGGCACGTGTCTCCAGTACGACTTATGTTAAGCTTGAATCCACCAAGATGTACAACCACGTGCAGCGCTTTTTGATATTTCAAATACTGGTTCGAGACCAGTGAATACAGCTTCAGATCCTAATTTCGCTTCCCCCCTAACATGCAACGGAAGATTTATTACAGGAATTGAACATGAAAGGGATATACACCCAGCGGTATGCAGGTTATCTGACAATACTTGTACTGGAAACGGTGGGGATGGTGTAGGAGGGAATGCCTGCTCTTCAATTCCTTCAGGAGATAGTCCATGACGAGCTCCCAAATCAAAGGTAATAAGACTCCTCCCTGTGGGCATCTCTGGCAAACTATAATAGAGTAAGTCTTAAGTGGGTCCCGGGGCACAAAGGTATTGTAGGCAATAAAATGGCCGGCTAAAGTCTGAAACTGCATACACTGGTTAAGTATTTGGGACATCAAAAATTGATGCTTGTGGTTGTACATCTCGGTGGATTCAAATTAACCATCAATCGTACTGGAGAAACGTGTTAAAACATTTTTGTTATTAGGTCTGCCGTAACAGTTGGCGAATCTCCTCTAATGAACTGTTTCATCTGTTTCTGAGCTAAAGGGTGCTGAAGGGTGCTGAAAGGAGACAAAAGTTTCATACAGCATCCCTATAGATTTTCCATTGACTGGTCGCCACGTTCTGGTTTTTCAACCAGAGATTTCTGGCGCAACAAATTCTCTGAGAGCCTGGATAAATGGGGTTGCCATTATGATTCTATAACGTTCCTGGAGGTTTGCCATCATTATCATTAATGAAATACGGACCAATCACACCGTGTGATGAGACTACAACTGTTTTTTGATAATAACTTTTGGCTTATTGAAGCCTAGGGAGCGGGTTGTATAACCAGAGATTTGAAATAAATATTTCCCTTAGATGAAGGTACATATCATTACACTGACTTGTATTAAATCTAGGGACTTGTTCATTAGTCTTAAGATCTGTATCTGTATCTGTAGAGTGGGGAGGGTGAGTGTGTAGGCTCACAGCACTTAGGCCACATGTGACCCATTGTACATCCTCCCGAGGAGTTGTCCTCCTAGGTCATTGTCCATCCTGTCCTTCTCAGGAAGGTGGACAGGTCACTAGGAGACATCTCCTTTAGTCTTAAGATATTTTATTTTAGTATAAACAAACACACACAACTCAAAAGTATACAAACACGACAATATTAAAATTTGTAGCTTTTAAAAATATGCATGGCAGCTAATGAGACGAGAAATACCAGCAATACACCAAACTATCATCTTTTGAACTTTGAAAACATAAAATCTAGTACTCATTGCCCAAAAACATACCGAATGTACGTTTCCGCCTGAGCATAGTACATTATGAGCAATTTTGGGATTAAATTTCACTGGAGTAGCGTGTTCTATTTGTTTATCAATAAATTTTATATTAATTTTTTGTATTTGCTTTGCCTATAGTGAAAATTAATTATTTCAGTGAATTTTTACAAAACCCATTGTATAAGCTGGAAAAAAGATCATAACATTCACTTTCCAAAGTTACATTTGATTTATCCGAAATGAGTACCGACGTTTCATCTGCATACAATGTAAATTTATATAAAGCAAAAACAAGATCGGTCCCAAAACGTACCCCTGCGAAACACCAATATTATTGTACACATTCACTCTTACCAATTATCCGTTAAATTATGAAGACTAACATATTGTATGTTATGCCACTTCAAAGATACCCCTCTGATACTATTTTTTCAATAAATTGTCATGAAAATATGCCAACAGGACACTCGCCTGTGTCCAATTAATTAGTAAACCATTTATGAAATGAATGAATCGCGCTACTAGTTGACGTTCATTCCTGAAAACCATGCTGGATGCTTACAATAATATTTTGACACTGTAAGTAAGTATGGTGCATACCATACTAAGATGTAAGTAGATGCTCATGCTTATAAAACAGTTTCAAACAATGCATTTTACTCACTTTTTTATTAAATATATAGCATATGATAAATTTTTGTGAGTTGATGGTTTTCCTAATTTTTTCTCACATCTCCTATATTTACATTAATATTTCACCGTGGTCTAATTACTACTAGATTTGTATACAAACCTGTTTTTTACTTTAGACATAACTGTTTTATCAATCTGCTCATACCATATCATTTATTTTTCCACTACTAGCCGTGAAGTTGACAATTATTGCTTCTTCTAGCCAACTGAGAAGTTGAATTTCTCTATTATTGGTTAATAATTTCCTTTTATCAACCCAGATCAATAATGGACAAATTCAAATGTTTTGAGAATTCAGGGATAGTAGTTCAACAAAAACTTGTGCAACATAATTTTGTATATCCAGGAGATTGACTTTAACATGCTGCTTGAAATTACCTATCAAGATAAAATCATTTGAATAAAAATGGCATTATTTTAAAATGCGCTCAACAGAAATGACTGATGACAAAACGAGTACGTTCATAATATATAGAAAACTCTCGTGGTGCGTTGTGAATTATTTTTAATTTTTGTCTTAAATTTGACTATTTTAGTAGTGGAAAAAATTGTATATACACCATGGTGTTGAAGACATTTATAAACCTCGCACCTTATTCCGCTCGGGGCAAAGGTGTATAATATAGGTACTATTTTTCATTACTAGCTATGAAAATGACAATTATTGCGTCTTCTAGCCAACCGAGAAGTTGAATTTCTCTATTATTGGTTAATAATTATTTCTATTATTACCCTAGGTCAATAATGGATAAATCCAAATGTGTTGAGAATCTAGGGATAGTAGTTTAACAAAAACATAATTTTGTATACCCAGAAGATTGTCCTTAACATATTTGCTACTTGAAATTACCTATCAAAATAAAATTATTTCCTACGATCACATAGTAAAGTGACATATATCGCACAGTCCAGCTCTATGGAAAGTGGCCTTTATTCATACGCGTACGGAAAAAAAAGCTGTCAAATGTTATTTCACTCCAAGCATCCACATCTCAAATGTGGTTTAACGAAATCCAAACAATGGGTTCAATAATTTAAAATTGAATTTAAATTTCGCCGTAGTCTGTGGCATAATGCCTGTGTTTTAAAATTACTTTGTTTCTATTATTTTCCAATTTTCTCCTTTTTTCTTTCCTTACCACATTCAGTTAGTATTTTACAGATTAATTTAATATTATCGTATTGTAGTACCATATAGGTAATTTTTATTGGCAACAACCTAACGTTCTCCCATATGTATATTTTTCATGGAGCATGATGATGGTAATTAATGTACCGAAACTAGTAGCAGCTTAATTGTCCTTTGATGGACAAAATAAAATTATTGTGGTTTGGACTTTGAGTTTTATTGAACCCATTTGTTTAAAATTATTTGGAATAAAAATGCCATTACTGCAAAATTCGTGCTCAACCAAATATGACTGATGACATAATATATGGATTAGGCGAGGAGCGAAAACTGTACTTTTCAGTCAGACGACAAAATAAACGCTTTTCGTGGTGTGTTTGTGGACGCTGTGCGTGTGTTCAAAGCTCAAAGTAAAATATAACTCGTTCTATAAAATATTTAGAAGTGGTCGTATAATTGGTTTTGTTGATTCGTTGCACTTAATATTGGTGATCATAAACAATTATATTAATAATGGTATTTCATTGCTGTGTTTAAATTGTAATACTAATAATATACCTTATTAGATGTCGTATATAAGGTCCTAGCTATTATGATTAAGAAAAGATTAGATCCGATCTCAGAAAAAGTAATAGGAGAATACCAAGCTGGTTTCAGAAAAGGGAGAGGAACGACAGATCAGATATTTACAATGAAGGAAATTTTAACATCATGCTATGAGTACAAAATACCAGTACTAGTACTTTTCCTTGATTTCAAGCAGGCATATGATTCTATCTCCAGAAGTAACCTGTTAAAGGCTTTGAATGAGTTCGAGATCCCAAGAAAATTGGTGAATCTTGTGAAGATGACTCTCATCAAAACTACTAGTAGTGTACAGATCAGAGGTGAAGGCTCAGAAAGTTTTGAAATAGGAACAGGTCTGAAGCAAGGTGACCCCTTGTCAACATTACTATTCCACGTTGCATTAGAAAAAATTATAAGAGACAGCAGATTGAATAGAGAGGGACACATTTACTATAAAAGCCATCAAGTTATTTGTTATGCGGACGATATGGCCATAATTTCAAGAACAGAGAAGGATTTGGGTGAAATAACAAAGAATTTAATAGAAGCGGCCGCTAAAATGGGACTTCAATAAACGAACGGAAAAGTAAGCTGATGAGACTCGGAAACCAGACAACAAATGACAAATTTAGAGTAGAAACCCAAAGAGCAATCATCGAATTTGAATATGTGGAAGAGTTTATATATCTAGGAACCCTGTTAAATAGTGATTGTAGTGAAGAAAAAGAAATTAAAAATAGAATCATGAAAGCTAACAAAAGTGCAGGAGCAATAAATCACCTAGTCCGGTCAAAGCATCTGTCAAGGAAAAAAAACTAAGATTGTACAGTACTATATTGGAGCCTACGGTATTGTATTGTTGTGAGACATGGGTTTTAAGCAAAAAACAAAGAGAAAGTGTAATTAGATGGGAAAGGAAAATGTTAAGAAGAATTCTGGGAGGAAAAAAAGTAGAAGTGGTGTATATGAGAAGGACTAACGAAGAATTATATAACATTTATCGTGAACCCAAAATAGATGCAACTATTACATCAAGAAGACTTCAGTGATTAGGGCACATAGAAAGGATGGAAGGAGGAAGAATAGTTAAACAAATAGCATGGAGAGTTACGGAAGGCAAGAAGAAAAGAGGCAAGCCAAGGAAAAGATGGAGGGAAGTTGTACTAGAAGACCTGAAAGAAAAGAATGTGAACCGATGGAGAGAAAAGGCCAAAGATAGAAAAGTATGGAGAGAAATTCCAAAGCTATGGGCCTAAAAGGCCTGTTAAAAGCTATAATATATATATATAACAATAAAAAAGTTCATGCAGACCGTTCTCCCATTAAATATCCTTTGGAATATTTTAGCATTGAAATAGTGTCTAATGCCAATTATTTTCAATTTTTGTCTTAAATTTGACTAGTAGTGGCAAAAAATGTATATACACCACCACGGTGATGGAGACGTTTATAAACCTCGCACCTTATTCTGCTCGATCAATAATAATAGTCTTCTCCACCTTGGTGTATAATATACTATATATCTTCCTCATTAAACTTATTCTTAAAGATTTCCTTTTCTTTTACTTTGTATAATAACTATTCTTTTATTCTACTTCATACCTACCCTTTTGAAGCAACTTTTCCAACGTATTTCAAATAGCGATTCTATCGAAAACTGAAAAACACGTAGTTCTCACTATATCTACTGCTATTTTTAGCTGCACGCCAATGCTTCAGGACAGGATTAGCACAGGAGGTCGCGACCGTAGCCTATAAAGGGTCAACCACCTGCTACTGCTAGCAAAGCGTCGCGGTGCTTTAAAGGTCGTCTTGCTCAGACGCTGACGCCCTCACCAACACCGGTGGCTATGGGGTGTCTATAAAAGCGACGTCGACCGATCAACCCCTAAAATTATATGTCCTTCTTTCTCTCTCTCCCTCGGTGCATGCTAGTTGTTCGTCTTCAGTTCAACTAGAAAGTTTTTAGTCTAGCGGCTTTTCTACTGTTAAGAATAACGTTCTTGCAACAAAAATTATCTATTAAAGGTGATGAATTTCAATATGTTGATTTTATTCTCTCAACACATGGATTTATTATTAACAAGCAGATGTGACCTGTATTGTATACAACAAATCTGTAGACTCATTAACTGTACCATAGATTGTGTGATAAAACCTACGAATTCCTATTCAAAATATGATTACTTCATAATTTATATTTTTAAAGTAATGATTCAACCATCTATCGGCGCTGCAGCCGGTCGAGGAGTAGGAGTAAAGTCGCAAGGTCAATATGCCGGCACCTATGGCTTGCATCTGCTGTATAAACAAAAGATGCTCATAACTGTATCAATTGGAAAGATAGAACGTCCTGGTCTTCGCAAATCGATCCAGGGAAATATTTTACATAAGACAGTGGATTTTGAAACGATAATTCCAATCAATATGACACAGTATTCAAATTGTTCCACATGCACAGCTAAGGTTTCGGGCTCATAGCTTCATACATTAAAATCACATATTATGCAAGCAAGAAGCCCACCGATATAATATATTTAAATATACAGTGCGGATGTTAAGTATTAACCCCCCTCCCTACAGGAAACTTCGTCATTTAAGACAAAGATGAAAAATCCTGGAACCTGGACCCCTTTTACACCCTACACTTAACAGCTACCCGCTCAGATTTTTTGAATATCAATGGGGGCCGTGCGATACTTCGTTGAAAAGAGTTTGAGCAGCAGAAGTGAAAAATATATCATACTTTGCTTTGATCTCAATCATCTGTGTGTTAATTACGATTTATTCGCTTAAGATAACAATACAAAAGTAGTTACACTAGTTTTGTTTTTATTTGGGAAAATAATTGAAAAACTGTTTAGTGTACGTATAAATTTTTTTTCTAGAGACAGTTGTTAAATGGCATTATGCGCCTTCAAGAAAAAAATTACCATGTCAAAACTAAATCGTTTTCTTTTTTTCTCAATTTGGTTTTTACTATTGCACCATAGTACAAAAATTAATTTGGATTGTCTTTTGTTGGAGCATGCATTGGAGCATTCCGTTTCAATTGGATAAATGCTGATGAGTCATTTTTTTTAAGGAGCCGTCCCTTCGCCGGCACTACCTCAGCCTCCTGGGCTTATCGTGGATACTCCTAGTGCTCTGACTACAACCTATTCACCCAATCCGTTCCTTGTATTAGCTCATACAGGCTCTTCGCTGGTTGGTTGTAAAAGTCTTCTGGAGTCATTTGGGGTCTACCATACAGTTTCTGCCTCCTGTGGTGCAGCGTCTTAAGTTGCATAATATAGGCAGAGCTGTTTCAGTGTTCTTTTTGCATCTTCTGCATGTCAGATCCCCGATATACAGCGCTATTTTGTTCAGGAGCTCCTTTGTGGAAAAGTGTCCCGTAAGAAGCCCGGTTATGGTATAGATCCCTTTATAATTTATGAGGTGAAAAAGGGATGGGACGCCAATGGAAATCTTGCTCTAGATGAACATTTACTGCAATTCCAGCAGGACGAAGCACCTCCTCAATATGTACGCCCAGTAAAAGAGTGGTTGAATAATCATTATCCGGAGCCGTGGATTGGTAGCTAGAGGACCCATAAAATGGCCACATAAGTCACCAGATCTGCGACACCGATTTCCTCTTATGGAGTCCCTTGAAGTACTTCAATTTTGAAAAAAAAATAGTGAAATATTTCTAGGAATTACATAATGGCAAAAGAAATAGGGGTTGCTATTTGAAATTTTAGATCTCTTAGGTGCCCTGGGGGTTGAAAGTAATATGACAACAAACGCCTTAACATCTGTCCCCCTTGATATGGAAGTTTTGATACTGTCATTAGTTTAGGCAATATTAAATCTCGTTCC
>CAJUYI010007463.1:0-12114 GCA_910591695.1 Galerucella pusilla
CTTAAACTCGCTTATGAAAAGTTTAACATCTTCATCAAAAAAGTTATTTTTTTTAAAGGAAAATTTCTCTGGCCACAAATTGAAGGATCTGAGGTTACTAAAAACTTTTGTAAAATACCCTACATATAGTCGGCGTTGGTGAGAAGAAAACATTAAATTTGTTTAATGAAAAAATTCAAAAGACAAAGAATATAGGTACACGATGAAAAAAATCTCACTTTTTTGTATTAGTTTTTGTCTATGTATATATCAGTACACTTTTTTTTATCTTGTTTTAATAAAAAAAGAGGTTTGTCCTGATAGTATTAGAATCTGCCGCACTGTCTGCCGTCTTAAATAACGAACCCAGAATGAGACGCCTGTGTGATTAAAACCAATTATTTGAACGCGATTAAAATGTCCGGTCTGTCATAACGGCAATTTATTTTTCAAATCTTATTACCAGAACCAAAAAATAAAATCTTATCAACTATTCCAAGACATAAAAAGAAAAAGTGGAAATTGGCCAAACCAATAAGCAGAAAACAGTAGCGAAAGTCTTGAAATTTGTGCATGAAAAATCATATATAGTACCGAAAAAATAGCAAAAAATGTAAACGGAGAAAACCCTCACTTAAAAAGTCCGACAAGTCCTCGTCGTCTAAGTCATCCTCGAATGGAGCAATGATCACCGGCGCTACTTCAACATCCAGTACTTGTTCTCGATCTCCTACATGTTTTTCGTAATAAGATTTTGCCCAGTCCATATTAGTTCTATTGCGTCAAAAATGGAGATAATAAGCCGTAAGTCGTAAAACCGCATTGCCATGTTGTTATGGTCCAAATTCATCATTGGGTCTTGCTAAATACGTAGCATGGTTTGTGAGTAAATAAAATGTAGAAGACCGTGATAATATTATTTCAACGGAAGACCGGGTGATGGCGTTTGTTACACCCATACAATGGTGGGGAAAATCCTGCTGCGTCCGTGGAATACTGTATCCAACTAGTCACCCTAAGGCTGCCGGACAATTTGCTCAAGTTGCTTCAGAGGTTACAGTGTTTCGCAGAAGATTATTGTACATTTTTAGTTTGTTATTGAAAGATTACAGTGTTTCGAAGACGATTATTATACATTTTTAGTTTGTTATTGTAACGTTGTTTCACAGATGTTTATAGAACATTCTAGGTGTGGTATAACGATAACAATAACTATCATTTTCAGTTTATTAATGAAATGAGTTCGCAAAGTGTGAAACTTTCGAAGATGCTGAACATTAAACGGCCAAATCAAAATCGTACTGTTCGAACAATTGAAAACGATAATAATACCACAGTGAAAGAGCAGTATTCCGTTGAAGATGGAGATATTTTGACCCGTTTCCTCACGAGACAGGCAATATTTTCACAACTATTAACCAGGACCCACACCAATTGTTGCAATCAACATTTCGTTATGAAAATGTTGAGCTTGTTGAAAGATTAAAAAATGATTCAGTCAGAGAAAATCAAGTGAAAGTGCTCCCGTTCCTCGTCCAGCACATCCTCAACGGTTCTTCATCTTTCCGCTCTTAGTCCTGCAGCTCTTCATCTAACAGTTCCACGAGTCAAAGAAATTCTACATCGCCGGTTGACGACTGCGATGCAGATCCGGATTTTTCACATAGCAGTGATGACGAACTATCAAGTGAAGGTAAATTAATATTTAGGCCAATATAATAATTATTTTGATTTCGTACACAATTTTGATTACAGATGAAGGAAATGGAAAATATGTCTCCGCAAAATAAACAAGAAAGCGACGAGCGAAGCCTGAAAATTGGGAATCAGATGTTGCAAAAAGAGAACGAAAAGAGTACACTTTAAAGTCTACAAAAAAAACCTGTTCCTCCAAGAAAAATAGGAGCAGGATGAAAAAATCCATTCATAAATGTACGACCAAAATTACTGAACGCGAACGTTTTAAACTGTTACAAAAATATTGGGGATTCGGAAATGTGCAAAAGCAGCGAGATTTCATAAGTCGTCACATCAAAGACATTCCACCGCTTCTCTAGAATAAAACGAGACTCGGATATGTCACGTATTATTTTAAAATAAACGGAAATGACATTCGTGTGTTCAAACGTTAATTTTTGTGCTACTATTTCTATTTCATCAACAACAGTCACGACAGTTGGAAAAAAACTTGTTGATGGTGGTCTTGGAACTGATAACCGTGGAAAACATGGTAATCATAGTAAACTCTCTAGCAGTATCAAGGAAGATATGCGCGCTCACATAAATTCCTGGAAGAAAAAAACGTAGCAAGAAAGGAAAAAGAGAAAGAGAAAATGGACCCAGACAAATCTTAATTTGTCTGTCATTATGATTTCCAAGCTGCCCTCCCGACGCCTAGGGGCGATATATCGGTATTTTCTTACCGGTTACCAGTTATTGAGAAATAAATTGGAAGAAGTTTGAAATCTGGTAGCATTCAAGTCCCTTCTCAGTATTTTTAAATGATGAGAACAGCGAAGAAGAGCACTCCATACATCAAGATTTTATTGACTTCAAAGCTCTTGAAAAAGAGCTTGGTGATAATTTTGAGGAGAAAAACGAGAGTTCACCATTTTCTGCTGTCAAGCTTTCAAAGTCTTCGCAAGACAACCCCTTGAAATTTTTTTACAGAACATCCCACTTCGCTGATGACTTTGAATCACTAGATACATATAAAAACCAAGTCCAAAAAAATACAGTATCATCGGCTATGGTTTATTTACGATAAAAAGACGATGACGTCATTTCTAGTTACTTTCCTGCTGGACAATTTACAGCTAACGGGTTGGCAAAACTTCAAGACGTTGTCAGATCGACTGGTAAAATTCCCCAGCATGTTTTGACGTTTATTGACATTCGATCATCGTCTAATGTTTCCAAGTTTTTTTGGTGCTTTTAAATTCATTGCTTCTTTAAGATTGAAAAAAACAGTTATTTTCATTACTAATCATTTAGGCAAATCTGCAGTGTGTAGTTAATAAAATGCTGAAGCAGCTGATCAGTAAATGTTAAGAGATGGTAACATATTTTTTGAGCTATTTGAACGAGAATGCCGAAATGGGACCCGCTTACTGCTGTAAGAGACGTAAGTAATAGTATTCGCTATTTGTATTCATTATTATCAATATTATTCTTACATATTTAAATGTAAATGGTTAAATGTTTTTAATGTTAGGTTAGGTTAATTGAACTTGATATATTATTATTTCATAAATTGAAGTAATTATATTGTAAAGAGTTGCAGAAGCTTTACAACTTAGCGTTACCACTGTTAACCGTATTGCCGCCAAGAATATTAGAGGTGAACAGCCTAAAAGCCTACCTAAAAAGATACAACGCATAAAACCTACTGTTGAAATTGATAACTTTGATCAAAATGCTTTCCGAAATGTTATAGAAATGTATGGAAACAGTGAGTATATTTAATTCACTGTTTTATTTCATTCACAATTAACTAACACAATATTTTTTCAGAGGAACACATAACTTTGAAAACTTTTAGTGAACTTGGAAGAACCTGCCACAATTGTAATGGATGATACAAGTTATCACAGTACAGTGATCAATAAAGTA
This sequence comes from Galerucella pusilla, assembly GCA_910591695.1. Lineage (NCBI taxonomy): Eukaryota > Metazoa > Arthropoda > Insecta > Coleoptera > Chrysomelidae > Galerucella > Galerucella pusilla. The sequence goes on from CAJUYI010007463.1 coordinate 3,592, forward strand.
CCAACAACAGCTACCAAGATAACTTATTTTGTTTAAATATACTTATACATTTTTGTAGGAATAAACCACCAACAGTATATGAAGCTGACATATTATTTAAAAAATATGGCCACAAAATGCCTAGACTTCTCTTACCACTGTATGTTTAACCCAATTGAACATATTTGGGGCATAGGTAAAAAAATTTGTAGACATCATGTGGGAACTGATGGTTGTTCAACAGAACAAGCATTAGGTGCATGGAAAAAGTCTTTAGAAAAAGCGACTCCTGATATTTGGTCAAAGACAGTAGAGCACACTAAAAAAAATTATACAAGATTGGTGGGATAGAGAAGTAGTATTCCATAGACAAGATGTGCCTCCACTTATTATCAAATTTGACAGTGTTGATGGAGATAGTGATGATTTTGTGGTGGAGTAGTGGAAATCTTTATCTTTTATTTTTTATATATCTTTATCCAATTTGCTTTATTTCCACCTTTTCAAAATCACTAATAACTATTAAATTAATTAAAATTAATTAGGTACAGTTATTTTATAGTGCACAAATTAAACCAAAAAACGGCCTGTTTTTTTTAATTCAATGAAGATAGGTATAGATAGATAGGTAGGATGGTATGAAGATAGGTAGTTCTGAAATTATTGTGGAATCATTTCAGAGTAAAATAAATCTTTAGATTATATAATTGTATCATAATAACCAACCAGTTTACCATAAAATGTTTATTCTCAAGTTATTGTTTTCATTATTAACACAAGTAAAACTTTGAAATTCAATATAAAATCAGGCAGGTAGTGACTTAACATAATTGTCATGCAATCTTCAAACTATTAGCAGAAGGAGCAGAGACTTTGAGCAGGTCATTCCAGTTGTTGATAAAGAAATGTTTACTTTAAATTTCATTATTTCAATTTGCTTTGGTGGATTATCACAGCTATATATAAAAAGTCTAATAGCACACCTACACGTGGCCAGCTACCGAAGTCGATATAATTTTTTTCATACTATTTTTATTATAATAGATATTGTATAAAGAAACAATATTTAAATTTGCATGAAGATTATTGATTCCTTTTAGCGTAAACCCTTACAGTGCTCTTGAAGATGGTTTTATAGAGCACAGAATAAGGTAAAAGGACCTACAGTTCGTCATTTAACCCTCTTCTATGTAAAATAATTGAATGTTAATTCGAATATATAACGATTGGTTACTGTTTCCTGTATCTTATCCATAGTTTTTCATGAATAAATATTTATATTAAATTAATCAAGCCTATCATACAAGCCTTTTATTTTTAAATAAATATTTTTGACTTACGCCCTACGAGGAAAAAACTACAGCTTGGCAACGTCACAATGTTTCGTTTTGCAACGTCATCGTCTTTTTATCGTAAATAAACCATATCACCTTGTCTATGCAGGAAAGGAAAAAAAATTGAAAATTGGACCGAAAAGAAAGAATACAATGCGTTCATCCCCATAGCTTCAAACAAAAAAAGAGATCTCATGTACTTGGTGGACAATAACTACCTTGAAAGACCAACTACGATTATAATAGTCTTAGGGTGTAAAACAGAAAGTTTTGTGTTGCCATCTCTTGAAATATTACTGTTTTTTTCTCCAACTTATATACATAATGGTTTTTCTGTTTGGTTTGCTTGTTTTTCTGTTATTATGAATAAATTTTGTTTTTTTTTCAAATGTTTGTTTGTTCACACTATATTACATCATTCAGTGACATAAATTACTACAATTATTTAATTGATCCATTTTATAACTTGAAAATAAAATAGAATCGCCTTGGAAACTATAATATTCAAAAAACAAAATAAATTTATTTAGAAAAAATATTGTCAAATCCTTTAATTTTTGATTGAATGTCAATTAACTAAGATTCATTAGCAAATCATGAAAAGAATAATTTTCACTTTAAAATAAAATTACGGTTGAAAATCAATAACAGTAACTATTATACACCCTAACTAGAAAAACAAATCTTAAACCTCAATTTCCTGAAAACTGCTTTTTGGAGATGTTACATTATTCCACGAAGGGTGCGATATTATTTTTGTCAAATGAATATTGTTGACAATTGAAAAATTATCGATGATTGAATTTACTAATCGAATTGATATTATTTAGTCGACTCACCATTTCGGGGTCGATTGAGCTTTTTACAGTACATTACGGGAAAACTACATAAGTACGGCATTAAAATTTTTAAACTTTGTGTTACAGGAGGCTTGACGTACAGGGTTATTCATTATAAATTACCCACCCCCTATCATCGTTATTATTACTTTTAGAAAAAAAAGTCTTACATAGGAGTGTTTGGTTAGAGCTGAATTTTCTTAATATTTGATCAAAAGTTCAGTAGCGTGCGTATTTAAGGGGATACAAAAAGTAATAGTTCTTTTTTAAATGGGACACCCTGTATATTTTCACATTTTTGGAATGGACTTTTTTTTCTGATTTCAAAAATATATAATATGTTACCCCTACCTTGTACCGGTTTTGAGTTATGAAATGTTGAAAATCTGAGTTTTAGTAATTACTGTAAATATGGAAAAGATAATTTATCAAAGTAAGCTATGAAACTATAATTACTTTATATGAAAAATGTCAATTATCGAACATATTAGTTGTCATTTTCATAGCTTACTTTAATAAATTTACAGTACCTAATTTACAGTAAATACTAAAACTCAGATTTTCAACATTTCATAACTCAAAAACGGTACAAGTTAGGGGAAACATATTATATATTTTTGAAATCAGAAAAAAAAGTCCATTCCAAAAATGTGTAAATATACAGGGTGTCCCTTTTAAAAAAGAACTATTACTTTTTGTATCCCCTTAAATACGCACGCTACTGAACTTTTGATAGAATATTAAGAAAATTCAGTCCTAACCAAACACCTTCTATGTAAGACTTTCTTTCTAAAATTAATAATAACGATGATAGGGGGTGGGTAATTTATAATGAATAACCCTGTACGCAATTAAAATTTATGGTGGGAAAGAACAACCCACTGAAAAGTCTTTGACATCCAGGGTGGGAATGGAGCTTATGCAGCCACTTCTAAATACCAGTAGTACCCTTTATACCAACAATTTTCATAGCAGTGTTGCCTCAGCCTGTGAATTGAATGAGAATAAAACTCGCTTGGTTGGAACACTTTGTTTTAATAGAAAATATAATCCTAGGGCCGTGGTTGAAGAGGGGAGAAATGAAATTTTCACAAAGTTATACCAAAGCAATTGTCGGAAAATGGAAAGACAAGAGGGATGTTCTTTTTTAAAAACCAAAGAAGTGCTAAAAATGACTGAAATCCAAACAAAACGAGGCCCAGTCTCAAACCGTCAACCATTCGTTAATACAATTCAGCAAAATCGTTTATTCGTGTTTCAGATCAGAAGGCAGCGTACAGTTCTGGTATCATTAGGTAGCTATAGAACTGTTAACCAGCACAGCGATGGTCAACGCTTCAGTAGCTTGTAGTCATGTGACCGCCAATAAAATGAGTGTTACCATTTTTCGGGAAAAAGTTGTCACATCTCTATCACAGGCCCTAGGTGATATGCCAAGTAATTTTCAAGAACCACTTAGACACAGTCTTAAAGAAAGAGAAAAAAAGAGGAGGATGTTCGGTGTGTTACAAAACATACTCGGAAAGAGAAGAAAGAGCGTCTGCCATGGAAAACACCAAACGAATAAATTCGTTCTGTGCAGCGTGCACAAACATCAATTTTATGTCATAGAATGTTTTTTTTTCTAACCACGTGACATCCTTGAAAAAATAATTTTGTTGTACACTTTAACCAATAAAGAACTACACGATTTCGAGTCTGACAAAATATGGTACACATTTTATTGTGATTTACTGAAATAACGCTTTGTCATAATACGTATATCGATTCAAATTTGATAAAAAAGTTTTCTGGTTTCAGGTGAAGTTTATTGAAAAATGAGTTGAGTTTTTTCCAATGCTTATATTTTCTAAGAAATTTCAATTTGAATTTGCGAAAAATTGTAGAAATTAGAGTTTTGTTGAATTTTTCTGTTCCGGATTCTATGTTTTGGAGAAGCTTTGATTTACAATCGTCATATTTTTGTGCTCTATTTTCACCCGGTATACACCAAAAAAAATCTGAATACGCCAAAAGAATTTCTTCAAGATACACATACATTTATCAAGATTGGAATTTTCTGGAGAATCAATGATAAAAAGGTCCCCATTTGGTGAGTACTTCCAAAGACACGATGTATATAATCGTTATACGGATAACCTAATCAATAGAATGTCAATTGAATATTTTTATCAAAAGCGGAAATAATAAACAGAGCAATTTATTTTTTAAATCTTATCACCAGAACCAAAAAATACAATTTTATCAACTATTTCAAGACATAAAAAATAAGAACTGGAAATTGGCCAACCAATAAGCAGAAAATAGTAGCGGAATTGATACTTGGTATCCCCGCTTTCAAGTATTTGATTGTATAGCCCTTTTCGTCTTACCTGATCGTAACAGGTTCTAGACAAGACAAATAAGCGATACGCCACCTACAGTTTTATATTAAAACCTCCCAGTGGGCCACCAATTTTTTGTTTTTATCTGTGATTCATACGTTGATTTTACGATTTCTGTTTGTACGTGATGTTTTAAAGTCGCAAAATTGATAAAAGAGTGTTTAATTTATTGAAATGCAGTGGCAACATGGCACCCGGTGTAGATGTGTTTGACGAAGCTCTCCGGAATAAATGCTGTAAAAAGTGTAAAAGAAATGTTGTAAATGGTGTAAAGTGTATAAATTGTGAAAATAGTTTCCATATAAGCTGTGCAAAAAATAGCAATTCTGTAAAGTTCACTAGAGATGATTTAATCGAATGTTGTGAGCAATATTCATCATGTGATCCGACTGATCAGTTATTTTTCGATTCAATTGAAAGTCTAAGTCCAGACAATAAGGTAATAGATATTAATATTTTTAAATATATAATTAAGCAGAAAGACTCCATAATAAAGGAGCTGCATGACAAAATTCATTTAATGAGTCAACAAATAAGTTCATTAAAAGAACGGAACGAATTAGACACAAAAAGTAAAGAACAAAAGCCAACGCAAAAACACTGGGAATCCTCTGATATTCAAAATAAAACCAGACCACTAATTCAAACTGGAAATGATAAAAATAATGCTGTTGCCAACTCGTCTATTAAATCAGCTATTTCAAAGACTGACGTATCAGCTGCCTTAATGAAAATAAATACTGAGCAAAAAATTGACGAAGTCATAAATTTGAATGAGAATAGCTCCAGAGAAAACTACAATGAATGGAAAGAAGTTCGAGGAAAAAGAAATAGAAAACAACTTGTTGTTGGAAATAATAGTGAAATAACTGTAAATGGCAAGGATATTAAGGGAGTTCCCAAATTTGCAGATCTTCATATTTACAGAGTAGACCCCAGCATGACAGCAGATGATCTACGAGAAATAGTGAAACCACATTTTCCGGAAGCAGTGGTGATATCATTAAATTCGAAATATCCGGAGATTTACAGCTCTTTCAAAGTAAGTGTATATGGTCATAACTTCAATACTGCGATGAATCCAGCAATATGGCCGCATGGAGCTCATATCCAGCAGTTTTTTCAGTTGCGTCCAAAGAGACTTTCTCAAGTCTAGGAAATGTAACTCCAGTGAATTCTCAAAGTTTTATATGTAGCAATGTATGTAAGTGTAATAATACAGAACAGATATCTAAAACTTTTCAAATCATAAATGTAAATTGTCAATCCCTGACTAATAAGACCAATAGAATTGATTTAATATTGGAATGTAACAAACCGGATATTTTGTGCCTTTCTGAAACCTGGTGTAATAATGATAATATTGATTTAGTGAGATTTAACGATTATATGTTGGCTAGTCACTTTAATCGTATCAACAAAATTCATGGTGGGGTTCTGATACTTGTAAAAAAGATTATTAAATTTAGAAATCTAGACTTTGTAAATAATTTATCAATTGATATTGACTTTGAAGTATGTAGTATATCCTTTTTTTTGCAAGGAAGAAGCTGTTGTCTTGTGAATATATATAGATCCCCATCAGGAAACATTGAGATGTTCATGGACCGACTTTTTAAGGTCCTACAGTTTTGTATCAATCATTATGACTGCACTATTCTTTGTGGAGACATTAACATCGATTATTTGAATATATCACGTGAAAGAACATTATTAATTGACTTAATGGAGAGTTTTAACTTAAACTTAAAAAATTGTGAACCAACACGGATTTTCACAAATAAAAACATGAAAACTACAAAAACTAAGGTTGATTATTTTTTAACAAATATGATGTTTGAATACAATGAAAACGTGATTGATATGCAGCTTGGTGATCATCTAGGACTTAATATTCATGTAAAATATCGTTCGAATATATTATGTACATTTTGCAAAAATAAGCTAAATAGCAGAAAGACAAGTTTTAGGAATGTATCGGCATCAAATTTACTGAGTTTACAAACTCATCTAGACAATGAAAGTTTTCTGTCGGTCTATGAATATCTTTATGATAAAAATATTTCAAGTGTTGATCTTGTATATGATGAATTTTTAAAAACTATATGTTACTATATTGATTTTATTTGTCCCATTTTAACAACAAAGGTATCTAATCTAACCAAAAAATCATGGATTGATCGCGATCTTGTACAGATGGGTGATGATCTAAGGAATTTGTTTTGGTTAACAAAACATTCCACAAATCCTGATGATCATTTAAATTATAAGAGATTAAAACGGGATTATGTCACTGGAATTAACAAATCAAGAAAATCGTTCTACCAAAAAAGTCTTGAAAATAAAAATGTGAAAGAAAAACAAAAATATATATGGCGAACAGTACAACAAAAAACTGGAAAAAAGAGACATGCTACAATTGATACCATTGATATAAATGGGAAAATAACTTAAAATAAATACGAAATTGCCAATTTGTTTGCCACTTTTTTTGCAACAAATACTCAAAAAGCAATAAATACTCACTTAACCGGCAGTAGTTTTGAAAATTATACAACAATGTATGTCGCTAATACGTTTTATTTTAAACCTGTTATCCCTGAAGATGTATTGGATATAATTAACTGCCTGAAAAATGTTAATGCCGAGGGTGTTGACTGTCTTTCGACAAAGATCATTAAGAGCATAGGTCCACAAATTGCTTGTACTCTGGCAGACATTATCAATTACTCAGTGGAAACAGAAAAGTTTCCATCAAGTTTAAAGATAGGAATTGTTTCACCAATACATAAAAAAGATAGCCCACTTAGTCTTGACAATTATCGGCCAATAACTGTCCAAACTGTGATATGTAAAGTGATAGAAAAATGTATTTATAAACAAATGTTTTCTTTCCTCAAAAAGTATAATGTTATATCAGACCATCAGCATGGTTTCTTGCCTGGCAGATCGACGGAGAGTGCATCCATAGCTCTGCTTAATTTTATCCACACCTCATTGGAAAAGAAGAGATATGTAGGAGCACTCTTCTTTGATCTTTCAAAGGCTTTTGACTCAGTTAGTACTGATATAACAATAAATAAACTACGAGATTTAGGATTTCGGGGCAAATTTCTATCGTGGCTGAAATCATACTTAGAAGCCAGAAAACTTATTGTTAAAATTGAAGATCAGAAGTCCCTCCCCCAACCTGTGGAAATTGGCGTACCTCAAGGGTCAATCTTAGGTCCTCTGATATTTTTATTATACGTAAATGATCTTTCTAAATATGTTAGCACAAATAACTTGATACTATATGCAGATGACACAACATTAGCAATTGACTCTGAGTCTCCAGATGAGCTGCTTTCAAAGATGAATATTTTATCAAAGGAATTTATCAGTTGGTGTGAAAAAAATTCCTTGATAGTAAACTCGACAAAAACCATTATCATGCATTTCTCTACAAGAATAGATATTCTTGAAAATAGCTGTATCTCAGTTAAGGGTACTGATGTTTATTTTTCGAGTTATACGAAATTTCTAGGAACCTACCTTGATAAGAATATGAGCTGGAATACCAATATCAACCACATTTGTAGAAAATTAAATAGCAGTTACTTTGCAATATTACAGCTAAAAAATATATTTACAACTAGTCAATTGATCAATGTTTATTATGCAATAGTATACTCTCATATTTCCTATAATCTCATTCTGTGGGGGGGTGCGGTAAATGCCTCAAGGATTTTTACTTCTCAAAAAAGGATTGTTCGTCTAATTTTTAATCTAGATTATAGAGAAACATGCAAAAATCATTTTAAAGATTTTGGTATTCTAACTTTTTATTCTATTTACATCTACAAATGCATATTATATGCAAAAAGTAATTCCAGTGATTTTACTCTTAATTCTGATTACCATGATTACCCAACCAGATCTGGCAAACTTAACATGAAACCATGAAACGTCATTATTTGAAAAAAGTCCTGTCTATAAAGGAATCCA
>CAJUYI010007464.1:0-12114 GCA_910591695.1 Galerucella pusilla
CGGCCATCAAACATTCAGACTCGCTACAAAAAGTTATACTTTTACTCTTAATAAAACAACATACACGGGAAAAGCAGCCAAAAACAAACCATTCATTATTAACAGAATAACTCTTTGATACAGTACCCACCAAACTTTCGGAAAACTCAAAAATTCGAGATCAAGAAAAAATTATTAACCAACTTGTAAGTGAGATTATAAACTGAAACCAAAGTATTACACAAGGAAACAGATTATTTTCAAATGATTTCAGAGTTAATGCAATGAATTCATCATAATATAACTGAATTATATCTATTCACCTCAAGGTGATGGATTGTCAAATCGACATTTCGTGTTTTCAAAATACGATTCCATCTTGTGGTGATACGACCATGATCCGACTGAGGGTATTTGTTTACGAGGGGTGTTGAAAAATTACTATTATATATGTGAAATTGTTATTTTTGGTAAATATTAGAAAAAATATACCTACCTACAAAGAAAATGTCCATGCATCAATAACAAAAAGTAATATAGTTTATTTACGACAAAAAGACGATGACGCTGCAAAACAAAATATTGTGATGTTGCCAAGCTGCAGTTTTTTTCTTTACTTGAACATTAAAAACATTCAATCATTTACATTTAAATATGTAACAATAATAATAATAATAATTGATACAAATAGCGAATACTATAACTTGCGTCTCTCACAGCAGTGAGCGGGAGAAGCGGGCCCCATTTCGGCATTTTGATTCAAAATAGCTCAACAAAGATGTTACCATCTCTTGACATTTACTATTCAGCTGCTTCGGCATTTTATTAACTAAACAATGAAGATTTGCCTAAATGATTAGTTATGAAAATATCTGTTTTTTTAATCTTACAAAAACAATGAATTCAAAAGCACCAAAATAACTTGTGAATATTAGACGATGATCAAATGTCAATTAACTTCAAAACAAACTGGGGAATTTTACCAGTTGATCTGACAACGTCTTGAAGTTTAACCAACCCGTTAGCTGTAAATTGCCCTGGCTGTTGAGGATAAATTGTACTACTGTTTGGTAAATTGATATTTATTCAGATAAGCAGGAAAGTAACTAAAAATGACAGCATCGTCTTTTTATCGTGAAAATCCTATAAAACCATTATATTGTTAACAGCCTCCACCTGTCATTCATAAATTTATTGTGGAATGACGGAATAAATCAGTAGTCAAGGAACACTCCATCATAGATTAAAAAAATGCACTCCATTACCTCTCACACCAGGTATTCCCTTAGAACATAAAACAGACAGGAATGAGCATTTACCAAATAAGTTTGCGTCCAAATGGGAGGTTGCAAATGGCGAATAGTCGTTTCCGTTTTAACAGTGGCGTACTGTTTGTATAGGGTATGGGATATGTGAAATTGTAGCTTATTGAAATGTATTAAATATAAAGCTATAAGCTGTCCTATGTCCCATACAAACAATATTATCTAGGAGCAATGAAAATACGAATATAGAATAATACTTGTGATAATACTTCTGCTTAAACTTATTTTCACCAAAAAAAACTACATAAACAAGGCATGTTCTTTAATTCACCGGTAGATCCACCAATCGACCAGCTGCGTTTTTATATTCATTGGTGGATTGTAGATTGAAGAAATGACGCGTTCATTTATTATTGCATCAACCAAAATTGCAAACCACTCCACCGTTGTATCGGATAACTTTGGTGGTTCACTAAATGACAGCTCAACTTCAAAAAAACTAACGATTTTTTGAAGCAGTCAAAGAAATGGACGAATTAATAGAAATAAATTTAAAATGTGGTAACAAGGTATTGACGGCGCTGTTAACAGCGTCAGAAATTGAAAAAATTTCAAGTGGATCTATCAGATGAACTGCTAATAACAACAATCAACTTAGAAATAGATTGTCAGTGGTCAGATGATTTAAATAACAACTGCGTTTTTTCATGTGCCACTGATGACTCCAACATGTCGTTGCAATGGAGACTGACGTCATTCAATCAATGGTGAATAAATGATGTGAAAAAAACGTGACTACAATGTACGTCAGTAAACGGCAACTTCACAAATTAGTCATGATTAGGGTGTTGCAAATGGCAGGAGCGGGTAAACATACAACACGGCTCCACCCACCACGTCAAATTTAGTAGTAGAGGTGCGCATGCGTCCAAGCAGCCTTCAACCTTCTATTCGATGTGATTGAATGTGAGCTGATTAGCGCAGACTTCCGTCGCATTTTCTTATAGAGCTAATGTGTGACAAGACTTCTTCCTGTCTGTTTTATGTTCTAAGGGCGGAAATCATTTGCTGTTTTTGCTTATTGGTAAAATTTTGGTACTATACAAATAATTTGGGTCTTGTCGGAAAACTCAAAACATTAATCAAAAGAACAATCACCTTTATTATCTGATCGGACATTTTTGTAATGTATTAAGTATGTGAATATTCTACTGAGTGATTCAACGTCAAACTTTTCAATCATTGAGCCTCCAGTATTATTAATCTGGTATATTTCCAAAAATGTTCGTTGCCAACAATTCTATTCAGCATCTAGGGATCGCTATATAATAAAAATCAATGAGATGTAATTCATCCATAACTTGTTCTGCTAAAGCACATTTCCGATTTTTTCATCTTACATCACCATTGTGTCAAACACAACGTGATTTTAAAGTCGTCCTTCCAACAAATTCTTATCACAATTTTTTGCAGGGGATACTTATTATAAACTACATTTGTTATCATTGATAGGTTTATTCGTAGAAAGGAATTTCCAATCGATTGGAAATTTCGCAAACTCTGACATTTCCTTTGTGATTCGTTGTAAATCGATTGGTAATTTTTATCTTACGAACTGAAAAGCGATTTCGAACTAAACAAGGTAAGTTTCATAAGTTTATCGCCAGAAATTTAATCATTAATATCTACTCACTGATTGGATGATTCGGAATGGAATGTTGCCATTCAAGGTATGTTTGCACTACCACGAGTTTCAGTGCTTTACCAGGGTTTCGAATATTTTCTGAAAGTTTTTCCAATTGTACAAACTTCTTTCGAAAGACGAATGCAAAACCTCGCGCATTATTGGTATTGGCTAGGATGTTGTGTGTCAGTGAATAGTTTTCCGGGAGCGTGAACAAATCTTGTCGCTGCTCTGTAGTAACTCCCAATCTAGCTTTACCGGTACCTACATATGCGCCCATAAATTCTTCGAAGTCAGGGTCAGGATCTTCCCGGATATGGTTCACTCCTTCTTCTTTGTCATGGTCTCCTTCGATAGGCGCTAGTCAATTTTGTTGGACTACTTTCGGTTTTCCATTGGGGATCTTTCTCATGCGATAGATGACGTCGTTGATCTTCTTCTTGATTAATTAAGGACCCTCCCAAGATTTTTGTAGCTTCCCTTCATTGAAACTGCCTTCTGTAGCCTGCGTGTCGTACCGTTTTTTAGCTGTCGCTGGCAACTTGGAGATTCGTTCGAACCAATTCGTGTACATCGTCCATCCATTTTCTCAACTGGATCACGTAGTCTTCTCCCGATAGATCTTCTCCAGGTCGACAAACAAATTCCAGGTCACAAGGAAGCCTCATTTTGCGTCCAAATAGGATTTGATGGCATTGATGGCAGATCGATAAGCCAATGCAAATAGGAAAAGGTACTGGTCTCAATCTCTTTGGGGCTGGAAACTATTTTGGATATGTTTTTTCCAATGGTCCTGTTTATTCGTTCGACCATTCCGTCTGACTGTGGATACAATGCCGTTGTCCTGGTCCTGGTCCTCTTCATTCCCAGCTTATCACAAATTTCCTGGAATACATAGCTTTCGAAATTCCTTCCCTGATCGCTGTGAACTTCCAAGGGCACTCCATATCGACTAATGAATTCTTTCACCAATACATCCGCGACAGTTGTGGCCCCTTGATTCGGAATCTCGTAAACTTCCACCCATTTGGTAAAATAATCCATCACAACCAGAATGTATTTACCACCATTTTCTGTCGTTGGAAATGGTCCAGCTTCCGAATGGGCTTCCAACATTATATTTTTCCATGGGAGCCTTTCTCTTGCAATGTGGTCCATGTATTCAACTGTATTTAATTGTATCTAGAACTTGAAACTCAAGTACTCGAGTGGTCCAGATGGCATACCACCAGTATTATTGAAAAACAGTGTTTGCACTTTAGCTGCACCAATTCATTTTCTATTCAATTTATCCCTCAACTATGGTGTTTATCCGGACTATTGGAAAATAGCTACATTACCCCTATCTTTAAGGCTGGTGATAGGAAAAATATTTCAAATTACAGAGGAATGAGTATTCAATCTTCAATACCCACATTAATGGACAAACGAGTTACCCGTGAACTTACATGGACATGTAAAAATATAATAATTCCAGAACAACATGGTTTCCGCTTGGGAAAATCAACTTCCACAAATTTACACTCCTACAAGCAATATTTGTTAGATGCTTTGGAGAGGGGTATCCAGATAGATTCTGTCTATACGGACTTCCCCAAAGCATTTGATAGAGTTAACCATTCGATACTTGAGAGCATTAGGATTTGGGACTGACATTTTGAATTGGATTAAAAGCTTTCTATCTCATCGTTATCAATGTGTCAGAATAAACAATTATATTTTAAACACAATTCCTGTTGCCTCTGGTGTACCACAGGGCTCACATTGTGGTCCATTATTATTCAACTTGTTTGTGAACGATATTGGTGACCATCTTCAACATGCTGAATTTTCAATGTTTGCTGATGATCTTAAATAATTTTTTCCAATTACTGATATATTAGATAGTCACATCCTCCAGAACGACTTAGATACATTATTTGATTGGTCCAGAACAAACAACTTACAACTCAATATATGAAATGCCATATTATCACTTTTTCGAGATCAAAACATCTTCTTAACTATGATTATAACATCAATGGTATGGTTCTTGATAGAGTCAACGAAATAAAAGACCTTAGGGTTACAATTGATCAGCAATTATCATTGGTCACATGAATAATGTGTCTGCAAAGAATAGTAGAATGTTGGGGTTTCTGATGAGAAATGGCAAACAATTCTCTTGTAATACTCCCAAAACATTGTACTGTTCTTTGGTACGACCTCACTTAAGAGTATGCCTCTGTAGTGTGGTCTCCTTATTATAAATGTGACATTGTGAGAATTGAAAATGTTGAAATCAGATTTCTGAAATATATTTCATTCAAAAAAGGTACGTATCTACAATTTAATTACCATAATATTTTAAACCCTCTAAACCTAACTGATATCACAACACGTCGTTTTCACTCTGATTTGATATAGGTTTATAAAATCTTATCTGGTGGAGCTGATTGTCCAAATCTTTTGCATCAAATTAACCTTCTTGTTACTTCTCATAGAACTAGAAACCCTCCATTATTTTCAATAAAAAATTACGGTTACTTACAACTCACCTGTTTCTAGTAGAGGTTTGAGAGGGTTTAATAAATATAATATTGATCCATTTGTTAACTCTTTAAGTATGTTTAAGAACTCGATTAGAAATGTATGCTTAGATTATTAGATTCTTAAATTAGTTCACTGTAATATTATAATTATTGTGATTACTTGTAATTGGTGAATCCGTTAAATGAATAAATGAATAAATAAATAAATAGATAAATGAATAAATGAATAAATGAATAAATGAATAAATGAATAAATGAATAAATGAATAAATAAATAAATAAATAAATAAATAAATAAATCACTCGTAGCACAATTCGTACACTTCTTACACCAGTCCTCCACATCGTTGGAGCTGTTCATCCAATAAAATCTTTCACGGACTCGCTGAAGTATTATCCTCACTCCCAGATGACCTCCTGATGGACTGTCGTGTAACTTCCTCAGTACCTCAGCTACTCTCGATCTCGGGATAACTATTTGTCGTCTATTTTCGGAACTATAATCGTTTTCAAGGACTCGTTTCAACAGGACTTCTTCCAGGACAAGGGAGACCAATATGCCTTCAGTATCGGTGAAAATTTTGACACTTCTTGCCAGGTAGGTCACCAATTTTCTTGCTTCCATTGCCGGATCATCTTTAGGTGTGGATCATTCAATTGATCTCCTCTGATCCTGGTGGGTGACCATATTTACTGTAGTTCTTGAAACTGCAGCTTCCTTAGATTCCACCTTGTTGCAGTGGGAACAGTCTGGTTGGTACGGTCGTCTAGACAGAAAGTCGCCATTTCGGCGACTCACACCAGCTTGTGGGGGTTTTTGGCTTGCTGGAGTGCGCCTACACGAACTGCGTACATGTCCTAGCTCGCCACAATTCCAGCATATAATCTTCCTCGGCTTTCGGTCTACAATGCTTTTCATTAAGTTGACCAACTGGTCAAATCTATCTTCGTCACCCACTTCTTGAACGATCCTAACTTTGTTATATCCTGACGCCTTGGTGGCTGCTTCATATTCAAGAGCAGCAGTCAATGTATCGACCAATGTTTTGGGATGGGCTAAACGAAGCGTCCTCTGGACATCAGGGTCACGTAAGCCATTAATAAAGGCCTGGATTCTTAGACATTCCATCATGTTTTCTGGTGCTGATGGGTAAGCAAATCGGACTAGTCGGGCGATATCCACTTCATACTCTTGAAAGGTTTCATCACGTCTCTGCCTTCGATTCTTCATCTGAGATTGGTACAAGTTTTCTAGATGTTCGTGACCATATCGCATGTCCAACCTCTTCTTCAGCTGTTCGAAGTCATACGTTTCTTCAAGAGGTATCGTCTGAAGCACATCTAAGGCATCTCCCCGGAGCGCCATGGTCAAGTTCACTGCCTTCTCCCTGTCAGACCAATTATTCGCTCTAGCGGCTGCTTCAAACTGCTCAACATAGTTGATCCACGACATCTTTCCGTCGAACGTTGGTGCCTTGACTCGAGGTTTTATTTGCTCGATCCTTATTTCTTCTGCTGCATGTCTTGAGTTATTGAGTCTGCCATTTTCCTCTATAACTCCCATTGTTGTTATTTTATTCTCCATATCTGATTTTAGGGACGAAATTTTATTTTCAACTTTATTTTCTACAGCGGCAATATCATTTTTCATTAACAAAATATCGGCAGAAATATCATTCTTCATGGTAGAAATCTTCTCGTCCATATTAGCAGAAATATCGTCCTTCATGGTAGAAATCGACTAGATTGTGGTGGAGGACTTCACTTTCCAGTGCTGTTTTCAGTCTTTCAACTAATTCACTCTTTTTTCCGGACGTTTCCAACTCGCGATTTCCTAATTCTGCTTGTAGCTCCGTCACTTTCAGGTCACATAGTCTCTCAGCCATTTTCACGTGATTATTTATTTATATTACCCCACACCTGACACCAATGTGATGTTTTTCTTATTTATTTGAACTATTTTTACCGTGGGATGAAGTTATACGCTCACTATGGCTAATTACTATTGATTTATTGAAGAAACACTTACTCAATTAATACTCAATAAAACTTAGTTTATATACAAACTACTTAATGTCTACTAATTTATCTACACTCGGTATAATAATTGTCCTAATTTATCTTCAACACTATTTATATTCACTATCTGTTCACTCACTGTATACTGAAACTGTTTACCGATTCACTGTAAACTGAACAACTCCTCTACTCACTCAAAAATGCGCGTATATATAGTCATCCGGAACTCTAGAACATTCTTGAATTTACCACCTTCTACGCTTCGAGAACAGTCTGGAATATTACCTGTTAAAGAATCTTTCTAGAAAGGTCGCATTCGCCAAAATTTGTAGTTTGCGACAGGACCGGCTTCTGAATCACTAAGTTCGTAACAGTACTTTTGAAAATCAATCTATGTCGATAATTATTGAGAATCTTTTAGGGCAGGATGAGCAAGAAGATATGAAAAAACAGGCAGTGGTAACTTCATTTGGACAAATGCAGATACATTGATTACAATTACCTATTACAATTTAAAAAAATTCGATCTAAAGTAGGTACTCTTCAAATTAGGAATTTCAAAAAAATGTGGGAAGTTATTTTGGTAGAATTCAACAAAATTCATGAAAGTGAAGTTTCTCCAGCCAACTGTGAAAACAGATGGCGAGTACTAGAGAGAAATTACATTTCGCAGAAGCGAAGTATTTTGAATTTGAATTTTTTCAAGAATCGGAAGATATTTTGGCAAAAAGAAAAATATAAGACCCGCTGTGCTTCTGTCGAATGGAACAATATATAATAAATAAATAATATATAAATTTTTTTTTTTGTTGAACATGGCGTGAAGTAGATACTGTGAAAGTGTGATTTCTCCATACTTATATCAAATGATAAATAAATAGATAATAGTATATTATTAAACGAGCAATTTATGATAGCCATAATTCACGATGGGTGACGTTTGCGTCACGAGCCGCAGGCGAGGGGCGTAAGTCACCCAAGTGAATTATGGCCATAAATTGCGAGTAGAATACTATACTTTGTCCACGACACCAAATTTAATTATTAATAAATAAAAGTCAGTAGCGATTTGGCATATTACTAACCTCAAAATGTTGTGGCAGCTACTACAGCTACTACAAATAATTTGACATATATAGAGATGGGCGATACTGTAGAAAGTATCAATACAACGTAAGGTTATAAATATATTGTTTTGAAATACTTAATATTAGAAAATATCGTTATGAAAAGTATCAATACTAAAAATTACAATATTTTATAGATACGATATATGTCAGAAACAAATTTCCTGAACAAAATACACAGATTTAATAGTTTATTTCATATTGTACCCCCATCTCTAGTCGGGAATTATGAACCATATTACACTACAGTGTTTTATGAACCAATATTCACGACAGTTGACTTGCCCTAAAATTGCCACTTGGATTGCTTCGTTATTTACGAGTCCCTCTCGCTTATGCACTTTATTGCAAACAGACCCTGTTGTGGTAAATTTCTCCATCAGTTGAATTACATACTTATGAGTTGCATGTCTTCCGTCATGTAATTCGTTAAATATTCTAGCAGCAGCTCTTGCACAATTATTATTTTGGTAGTATAAACCTACAATTTCAATTCTTTCTTGCAAAGAGTAAACCATTTCAGAGAAACAAAATAAATAATGTATCAAATTACACTATCAATAGTGACTACAAATTCTAGTTGACAATGTCAAACTTTAATAAAAAGTAGAGTTTTTTGTTGTTTGGATTTTTTAAGTAGAATAAATAGCACAGTTAAAAATATTAAAGAGTTTGAACTGTTGTACAACCCATTTTAGTACAGGCAAATAAGGTGAAAGTAAAAAATAAGTAAAATTTGTGCTTTTAAAAGAAAAATTGTTTATCTCATAAACTAACCACTTTAACCTACAAGTATTATACATTTTTGAAATCAGCTCAAAGAGGAGTATCCAAATTTTACATAAAAAATATGAAAAGTAATTAAAAAAAATAAAGGGGATGCTGCTAGGGGTGAGGGGGTGGCTTTTCCAGTAAGTTTAAATAAGCCATAATGCTTGCCCCTTCCAACATAAATTGACGTGTTTTTGGATTTTTTCTAAATACCAGTATTACAAAAGTTATCAAAGGTGGATACTTTTATCTGAAAAGAACTGTATAATTTTGTATAAGACAAAATTGCTGGTTGGTCGTTGTTCTCGACCAGGTGTAAAATATATTTTCAAAGTTATTCAAAGTTGAATTAGTAATACATTTTGAGATTTTTCAAATTTTCAGACGCTCCAATCAAGTTCATGAAAATTGTTCACTTTCAATTTTTTTGTAGATCGTTTTGTTGGTTATAATTATTTATCTTTATATTTAAAATTTCTTATACCTGTTATGGGTCGTAAGTTATTCGTATTCAATTGAAATATTGATCATCATTTTATTGTTTATAAATCATTAAATTAATGGAATAATTATATTTCCAATTTGGAAATCGTTTTTTGTGTGACCCATTTTGTTTAGAAGCACCCCTGTGAAATCCGCACTTTTCAACCAATTTGGATTTGATTTTTTTTGTTAAATTTAGTATGGCACAAATTTTCATAGCTTAATTACTATTTTCAAGGCCGTCCATGCTAATTTTTCTTTGTCAAAAAGAAAGTAAATTGGCCATTTTTTCTCCCAAATATTACTACACCACTGGATTCAGAATTATCACAAATGTAAGCTACCAAAATTTAATAAAAAATTTTCATTACCGACAAAGTTATCATGAATTTGGAAAAAGTTGTTTTTGATTAATTTTTTGCCTAGAATGTAGACAAATTTTGAAAATGGCAACATGGTAAACAAAAACTAAGACTCAAACATATTGCACAGTCAAAATTCGAAGCTGATAACTCAACCTGTTCTGGAGTTATAGCTTCTGAGAGTAATGTGAAATTGTGCTATGTGATACAAATAGAAATTAACAACTGATAATACATTTTAATGAAAGTAATTCAATTCAATTCTACAACATTTTATGACTAGACCTCCGTTAATATCCACAGAAAGTATCGTTTGTGACTTATATGTCTTAGCCCTTTTTAATTTCTTGTGGCGTTATTTCAGCACAGGCCTGTCGTCTTCTGTAACACAGTTCTGCTCTATTCCTTGGACGTGTCTTATACACTTTTTGTGTCAAAAGACCCCACAGATAAAAATCTGATACGGTTGAATCGGGCGATCTAGGAGGCCATTCAATCAACTCGCTACCACGACTTATCCAACCGTTTGGAAATTTCTCGTTTGGCCACTGCCTGATAATCCTAGAATGGTGTACAGAACAACCATCCAACTGAAATATCTAATTACTTCTTTTTGTTAATAGCAGTTCATCAATCACTGCGAATAACTCACCTTCCAAGAACTCCATGAATCTATTGGCATTTTTGTTACCCTCGAAAAAGAATGGACCTATTAACCTGTCTTTTAAAATCTCGCACCAAACATTCACCTTTCCAGAATATTGGGTTTTGCAATTTATTACCCAGTTAGGATTTCCAGATGCCCAATATTTTGCATTTTGTGATGAGACTACGCCATTGGTGGTAAACGTGGCTTCATCACTAAACATAACACTAGCTAAGAATTTTCTTGAATTAAGGTACTCACCTTGAGCACACTAACAATATTCCAAGCGTTTTTTTGTATCACCTGCACCTAAAGTGTGGAGGAATTTCGGTTTAAATTGTCGTATTGAATTTCGCTTTAAACATCGTCGAAGAATGTTTTCCTTAGGCAAGGCTAAATCTAAACTATCTACTCGTAAGCTAATATTTGTAAAGTGGTCTATGACAACACACACGGTCATTAAAATGTCCAGTCTCCATAAATACTTCGTCAATTTTGTGCACTGTGGAGCAGCAAATACGGCGACCTGGATGTCTCCGAGTAAATATTTCTGCTACTTCTTGTTCACTTCCATCAATGTAACCACACAAACGTACAATTTCAACTTTGTCCTGAATAGTTGTTAAAGCAGCCATTGTCAAGTACAAGTAATTATTCAGAACATTTAGTAGGTATTTACTTTTTCATACAAATGTTACTGACTGACATAAATGAAATGTTAAAATCAAAGCCTTTTTGCGACTTTTGTAGGAACTTCGTGAAAATGGCTTTTATAAAGGTGGGAACATTACAAAAACTAAGTTGCAAATTTAAAGTTAAATTATTATCACTTTGATCGAAGTTATTATTAAGCGTCATGGCATACTCGTTGTTTTCATTTTGTTAATAACTGAAATTATAAAGAAAATTTTTACATTACTTTCAGAAGCTATAACTCCAGAACGGGTTAAAATATCGGCTTCGAATTTTCACTGTGCAATATGTTGCACAATGTTGCCATTTTCAAAATTTGTCTACACCCTAGGAAAAAAATTAATCGAGAAACAACTTTTCCTAAGTTCGTGTTGTATTAACTTTGTCGTTGCAAAAAGGATACCGAAACAGCTCTGCATATACTATGCAACTGTGAGTCGCTGGACCACAGAAGGCAGAAACTTTATGGTAGAACCCAAATGACTCCAGAAGACTTCTACAATCAACCCGCGACGGCCGGATTGCATCCCGCTAAGAGCAGGTAGAATTTTTAC
>CAJUYI010007467.1:0-12110 GCA_910591695.1 Galerucella pusilla
GGGGGCGTCCATTAATTAAGTCGTTTAGGGAAGGGGGTTAGCCGAATCTCACCGGAAAATGAGGGGGGGGTTGAGACTTATACAGGGTGTTTCATTGGGAAAGGACCCAACTTCAACTGTGGATGGGGATCACTTTGGTACTTCGAAAAACCTATATTTAACGTTTCTTCTGCACTTTAGAACCGAGATACAGGGTGTTTTATAAATTTATCCTATTTCTTTCGAAACTCATAGCCTCCGAGTTACCCTGTATATTATTTTGAAATTTGGTACACGTAATAACCATTACCTAGAAACTCTATTAAAAGCATCTCCAAAAGGATAACGCAGGTCCGTCTTAACAAAAAATTTCAAAACTCGTCTTTCCCAAAAACAACACCCTGTTTATAGATTTTTTTCAATTGCTCTTTATAGATGGAAATAGTTCAAGAAATCGAATCTATTGTTTCCTTTTTATTTTTCGCAGACATTTTAACTACCAAAAATGTACTGTCAAAGTAATAATTTATGCACGTTTTGGGGGTTAACAATGGTATCGGAATTTTTTTTTTTTATTTTTTAACTTGAAATGAGAATCTATTTAATGCATCTAGAGAAGCATCCTAGAAATTCAATTGAGTTTGTATGTTTACTAGTACAGACCACTAAATAATGTGATTACAGGGCCGTAATTAGGACATAAAAAATACACAAATTCTATTTAGGTGAAACATCTAGACCATTGAAAGTCCGAATAAGTGAACATAAAAAAGATATCAAAGATAGTGAAATTTGTAAGTCAGGTATTTACCGTATTTGTAAACATGCTTGGGAAGAGGGGCATAAAATTCAATGGGATTCGACAAAAATAATATTGAAAGAGCCCAATAATAAAAGACGAAAAATCAAAGAAAGTGCTTTAATACAACCAAATACAGATAAATGTGTAGCTAGTATTTCAGCCGAATGTAGTCAAATTTGGTTACCAATGTTAGAAAGAGAAATTTCCAATAATAAATTACCTGCGTTATCAGGATAGCATCATAAGGTTTTATCCAGGTTTTCTTATGATTTATCATTGGAATAGTTGTTAATCGATACACACTTCAATACACAAAATCACCAAACTGAGTCATACATATTTTGAAAACAAAAATAATCATACACAAAAAAGTAACAACAAACGCGTTTTATTAACAACATTTCCAAAATAAGCTAAAAAAAGCGCTATCCCAATAAAAACCGTTCCTGGAACGTGCACTTCACTGGATTCCATTTCTAGTAGACTATCATATCGTTAGAATATCATAAAGTGAAATATTTTATTTCACATTTTACCAGAGGTGTGATCTACTATGAATGGACCTTAATAAAATTTGACAACAAAGTTTTGTAGTCTTAAACTCCAAAATATTATTGATTGTCTAGTTGTCATATTTTTTCGTTGTGTCAGATAGGGACCAAAAATTATTTTATCAATTTTATTGCTAGTTAATTTTGACAACGGTAGCTGGAACGTTACCGAAACGTCGGAATAAAAAATAGAAAACATTATTGTGGTTTGATTCCCAAAAGAATAAGAAAAAAGAATAAATAATGCCACAAGGAACTTACAGAAGATAAACATTGTAAAATTGCAGGAATACTAAATGAAATTTAACATGCACGAAATAACACTAAAAAGACGTCTTTTAATAGGTTTGTTCCCGTAGCAAGTTCCTAACTGTTATGAACATATTGAGTCTGCGCAGTATCAAAAAAACGTTCCAGCGGAGCCTGAACTCTGATACTGCGCAGACTCAATATGTCCATAACAGTTAGGAACTTGCTACGGGAACAAACCTTATAAATCTCATGAGAATTAGGGGGGAGTTGTGCTAAATATCAAGATATATCATCAATGGGGGAAGGGGGGGGTGTTGAAAAATCTTCACAATCGACTAACGTGATTAATTGTTGTTTGATTTGATAAATAAACATTTTTGCATATGAAAATACTCCATCTTTATCAACTTTTTCCCAAAATAATAACTTTTTTTTATTTGATTTTAATATAAATAAAAAAACATTTTTGTTTTATCTACTATGGAACTCCTTGTGATAGTACATAAATAAAATTGAATAATGAGAGCTCTGAATAACCTATTTTTACCTGTCTCTAGGCCTTTCGTGGCTTGGTAATGAGTAGAAGGCTTCTACGGCCGCTAGAAGACGTTCGCTAGGTGGTGCTGGTGGAGGCAACCTAATATCTTTAGGATCTAATGGTTTATATGACGTTTCTTCCAACTAGAATAAGTGTGTCAAAATACCATTACGTGATTCGTGATTGAAAACAAATTAAAGGTGACGGTAATATTGTTTGTTGAAAAGAAAATTAAATATTTCCAATGATGTATTTTTTGAAATGTGTCCCAACTTTCACCACCCGTTTGGACCCCTCAAAAAGCACATTTTTTTATTTTGTTACAAAAATGTTTAAAATGTTATTGTACTCCAATGGTAAATGGACATTTTTAGGAATAAATGAACCCTTTTTAAAAACATTAACTTACGCAATTTTTTAAAAGAAATGAAAGCCCCCTTATAAAATTTGCTACGTACGCCCATGGAAAATGTAACATTTGAACCACTTTTAAGAATATTATTGTACAACAAAATTTGATTACAAAACTGGGAAGGACATACAATTTTGCCAATAAATGAACCCCTTTTAAACACATCATTTAAAGCCAAAGAAAAATCAATTTTTTGGAAATAAATTAGCCCTTTTCAAATATTTTAGTGTACGCCAATGGTAAATCAACATTTTTTTTTTAATATAAATATAAACCCTTATAAAAATTGTATCGTACGACCATAAAAAATGTGACTTCAAAATAATTGGACCACTTTTAATTATATCAAACAAAATTTTATCACACACCCATGACGAATATAAATTTTTTCCAATAAAAGAACACCCTACGCCAATGACAAATCAATTTTTTGCAAATAAATTAAAATAAATGCACCCCTTTTAAAAATTTCATTGTACAGCATTGATTAACGGAAATTCTTACGATAAATTAATCATATACCTATGGAAAATGGAATTTTTTTTACAAATAAATGGACCCTTTAAAAAAATGTTATTGTACGATAATGGCAAAAGGTTTCAAAAAGTTTACACAACAAAAGAGGGAAGTTAGGTACTACCTAAAAATACATTTATCCCGTTTTATTAACATTCTTTTCAACTTAAATGATGTTTTACTCTAACTGAAAAAATAAAAGATCGGTTTTCCATGTTTTAATAAAAGTTATCAAACAAAAAATTATGCTATAACTTAAATTTAATATCACAATTTGGCATCAGTCTCTCTATAAATATGTAGAATGATTTATTCATCAATTTCCCTAAAAAAACCAATAGAATTGTGTGAACAATTATTAACGTACCTTAACAAGAGGAACCATAAGTCCAGCTGGTAAATCGTAATAAGGAGCAGTTGGCATCAATTCTTCTAATTGAGGTTCGGGAATAACTGGAAAACCAGGTGGAGGTTTAGAAAAGTCCGGGAACATTCCAGGCGGAGGTAAATATCCCGGAGGAGGCTGAGAAAACGGTATATTTTCTATCCCATTATGTGAAGATGCCACTAGTGGGGGAGGTTGTTGAAGCAAATCTGGCGTTGTTGGGAAAACTGGAATGCTGGAACTATTTGAATTGAAGCTGTGGTTTAGAGAAGTCGGAGGTAGACCAGGAGGAGGTACAGAAATATTCATTTCCATATAATTGTCATTATGATGTGACGAACTTATTGTCTGTATTGGAAAAGCTTGAGTACTTGATGTTGGACCTTGACTCAAACTCTGTATAGTTTGGAGATTTTGTTGGATGGATTCTAGAGGCATTGGATTAGCACCACCTACAATACGATTGAAATATTGAATGTTTAAAATTTAAAAAAATTGATATGAAATTACCTGCAACAACTGGAGATTGAATTTGAGATTGAGACAAAGTTTGTTCTAAACTTTGTTTTTGTTGCTGCAACTCCATTATTTGCTGCATTGCATGACATACAAAAGCCTGATGTTGAGCTTGATACCCATCAAAAGTGTCCTTTGTTTGTTGTGCTAAAGTAGCTACTTCTGTTGTATATTTTGCTACTTGGTCAGCTTGGTACTGTTGATAACTAATTAAAGGACTTCGCATTTTCTCTAATGTATCAGATTTTAAGTAGTTTGTTTTAGATTCCCATAATTTTAATAACTTCTCTAGTTTTTGTCTTTGATCTTCCCTCGCAGCTATGCTAGCATTACAAAACATAGGTACCACTACCCTTTCTAAAGCGTCTTTTAAATCATTTGCATTTTTTCGTGCACTACAAAAATTTCAAATATTCATAAAAGAAGCCAAAACACAAATCAGTCTCTTACCTATGATGTAATAGATCATTAACTAAGTATATAACATGTAATTTTTGGGAAAATACACCAGACTGTAAAACCCTAAAATAAAAAGTTGCATAAAACATTCATTTCTTAAAATATTTTATATCACTGTACTTACTTATATAATAAACATTCTACTATGCATTGGGCCTTTTCCTTTGTAGTAGCATGTTGCAAAAACCATGATTTGCCATTGCTTATACTGTCTTTAGTACAACTATCTATTATAGGTTGTAGTATGTTATGAATATCCGTTAGAGATACATCACATGTATCAGCTTCTTTTTGTAAATCTGCAGCTTCACACTTTTTAACAATCTGTTCCACCTGTGTTTGCTGTTGTTGAAGCAGCACAGTATGTTGGGCTGTTAAATTTTGCTCACTTTGTTTTATTTGTTCTCTTAAAGTATCTTGTTGTTTAATAACTTGTTCAAGTTCAGCTGAATGCTGCATTTGGGGAGGAGGTGGAGTATTCCAAGAGTTTTCTTGATCAGTAATAGTGACGCCCTGTTGTTGCTGTTGCTTAAAAACTGAAAATAGAGATTTACAATGTGCAATTTGTAGAAAACGCATCACTTACTAGCTTGCTCTGTTGTAACTTTATATTGATAATAGTTAAAATGTTCGCCACCATATAAGAATTGAAATTTAGGATTTCCTTTTTGTTTATTTTTGGTCATCAATTCAAACTCTGGTCCATTTCTAGCAACGAATTGTGCCAATTTATCGATAATATTTCGAAGTTCAGTGTCTGAAAACATAACCTTCAATTAGCTAACGATCGACATTTTAAAAATAATGCACATACAGACCTTGTGGTGGTTGAGGTAAGTCCATATTTATAAAATGATCATAATTTAATGAATAGTCACTATTTTAAAAATCGACTTTATCTTTCTCTTTACAAATTTCGTAACCGAGTCTCGGTTACAAACGACCATACATTATACATACACAACAATTCTCATCCATTTCCTATGTACACTGTTTTTATACGTGGTATTGAATTAGATTTTTGATTTAATAAAAGAATACATGTGACCGGTACATTCTTGGATTTGGCTGTAGCCTGTAGGATTATATTTGTAAATTTTTTTATGCTTGCACGCTAGGGTTGGAATGTTTGCATTAACGTGTAAAAAGTGAGATCCATAGATAAAAGAGTTCCACTCCATAGATAACAAGATAACCTATCCAAACCACAGATCACCATGCAATGTTACCAGCATAACATAGCCATCATTCTAGGTGGCCATGAGCCAAGGATGATAGAATCATCCTTGGCCATGAGCATAGAAAATCTGGCTGCCAAATTACTTTCTGGTTCACAACCACAGACCACCTACCCTAGCCTAGGTCTGTGTTCACAACTCTACAATACTGGTGATAAGACACATTTGGCGCAGAATAACTTTTTTATTATTTTATTTGATTTGATTTGATTTAACTCTTTTAAGCAATGGCATTGTAAGTGGCGGTCTAAGTAATTAATGATAGCCCTGCCGTTCTTGAGTAATAAGTCCAGCTCCAGTTATTTGAGCTTATTTCGGGAGCTTTTCATTTACATTAAATGTTTGCTTTTTGCTTCCCTTTCAACTTATCATTATCTTAGAAATAAGCTCAGTTGGATTCATCATAATTTCAACTTTTCCGCAGATACAGAATTACAGCTCAATTCTGAGTTATAATTCTGTGCACTGCCGAGCTATCACTTTGGTGTTCTGTGGGTTAGCTCAAATCATGGAGCAGTAGCTCCATGGCTCAAATTGGTACCTTTCAGTATATTAAGGTTGGTACTTCACTTCACTGGTACCAAACAGCTTGGTTGGGTAAAAATTTAGGTTATGTCGTGGTGTAACTTTTCTAAAAATTTAGTTCAATTATCATTTAAAATTGTTTTATAGGATCTTTTTGAACAATTTAAACCCTATTATATATTCTAAGTTATGGCTAAACGAAAAACTGAAAGTGGTAGTGACAACGATAAGGTTAGATCTAATAATTCAATTAACCAATCCTACATTCAAACAGCTACTCTAATGTCTAAAACAAAATTGTTTCATAAAGGTTTAAGTTCAAGTACAGATGCGATAATGGCAAAAATAAAAGTGGAAAATACTTCTGAAAGTGAGAGTGAAGATAGTTCTCAGAAAACTAAAACATTACAGTCCAAAAGAAAACGTAAACATAAAGCATCTAATAGTAATCATGATAGTGATAATGATGAAAGGGAGTCCACTATAACATCATTACTTCAAGAAACAAAAGATATTGTTTTAAAAAGTAAATCTAAAAAATCAAAAAAACAGAAAAATCGAGACAAACTAAGCAACAATTTGTCTCCAAAAATGTTACTCGATATTAAGAGTGAACCTGTAGAAGAAGACAGTATAGATGATAATGAAGTTCAGAATGTTAATTCAGATCAGGAACTGGTGAATGGACATAGTAATTTTACCCAGGAGCATGATGATGAAAAAAGTTAGTTCATATATATTACTAATGTTTCTAATAGGTTTTATATGAATACATAGGTATATGTATTCTTCAATTATGTCTTGAAAAAAGCTTGGATAATCCAACTTGTATTTATAAATTTTGTTTAACTATCTTAGTTGATTAATAATTATTATGAAATAATTTTAATCGAATTTTGAAAACAACACAATACTGAAATATCTTTATTTTCATTTATAGTAATGACTTCAGTAGAAAAAAAAATACATGTAATACAGGAAATTAGATTAACTCCAGTTAAGGTGAGTAAATATTGTTTGTCATACTTCCATAATAGTAGGTGTTTTGCTGCGAGGGACCAGTTGACTACCGATTCAATGGTATAGGTACTATCATTGTACTTTTCTAATGTGTTTTTATTTCTTTTTATTGGTGCATTCACAAAAATGCGCTGGTCTTCAGGTCTTGATCATTGATTACTCTGACGTGCTTGTCCCTTTGATTATTTGTTGTGATTATTTTTATTTCATTTTTTTATTAACTAATATCGTGTTAATTATATGGATAATCAATCTAATCTCTATATAGAGGACCTAGCCCCAACAGATTTTTTACTTTTTGATAATTTTGTACAAAATGAATCAATACCTCAATTTGTATTATTTATTTTCAAATAAGTAACTTTTTTATATTCCTATAGTTTATGGGATTATAAATGTCAACCGTCAACCGCTCCCAAAAACACCTCACTCACCACGGTCCATGAATTTGTGTACTGTTGAAGTATATTCAAAGACAAAAGTTTGAACCGACCTGTCGCGAAAACGTTACGGTCCCGAGAAATTGTGTAACGTTGAGTCAACGGTATCTCGCAGCAAAACGCCTAGTATCTGATGGATAATGGAATGGTACTCAAGGTGTACTTCATTCCAAAATCTTATTAAATCCTTAAGGGATAAGAGTTAACAATTTCATAGTTTTGTATATGCAATGGAGTCAGGTGCAAGTTTGCTTAAGTAGTATTAAAAATAAAGTCTTGTATTTAGTTGATAATTGGTGCATACAAGAAAGTTTGACAGTCAATCCTGGGTGCTTTGTAGTTTCTTGTTATATTTAACAATTAGGAGACTATTTATGAATAAAAAATAATACTTTGTTTCAGACTAAAACTCCTCAGCAGCAGCTTGATGAATTATATCCCAATTTAACAAAGGTGGATGTAGAGACAAAAATGAAGGTCAAAGAGTCAGCTGATGTTTACTTACTTCGAGTGCCAAAAAGTGTAAACCCACAGAATATATCAGGCTTAGAAATCAATCTAGAAGATACCTGTAAAATTAAAGTGGAAGGTGAAAAATTTATAATTAGACCCACATCAAAAAAACCTGACTTAACTCTTGTGTTGGGTAACAAGACTGAAATACTTAATTTCAAAAGGAATCTTGTAATGGAAAAATATATAAAACCGAACAAAGGACCGAACATACCTGCAGTGGAACAATGTTTGGTACTTCCACCAAACAATCTAAAAATTCGACATCCACTATTTGGGTCTAATTTTGAAGAAAAAATACAATTAGATGAAGAAATTGAGAAAAGGATAGATGAAGCAATAAAAAATTTATTAAAACCATCTAAGAGTAAGAAAAATAAGAAAGAGAAACGACGCAGGATGTCTATCGGTCACAGTACACTTTTACCAGATGTCTCGACATCTGATCATTTTAATTTAAATATTAGTTCCATCACTCCGCAGAAAAAATCTAAAAAGAAGTCCCTGGAAAGCAATACAGAAGCAAATGATTTTACATATATTGCGGACCTTTTCAAAACAGCGGAAACTAAAAAACACAAAAAGAATAAAGAACGCAATGAAAACGGAGACGACAATAGATCTTTTAATCAAGATTCAAGTAGTGAAAGAAAAACAAAAAAGCGTAAAATAAAGGAAGAACCAATGGACATTAGTCCAAAGAAAAAGAAAAAGAAATAAATAAGAATGTATTATTCTTGTTTAGGTATAGATTATTCCAAAATGATGTCACTGACAGGTCGGACATGCTGTTCTGGGTTCTCATGTCATATTTCATTCCGTTTTAATTGGTTACTTGTAAACAACCGGTGATTATCAAAAGTACTGTTTTGTTGTGTTAAATAATGTGGAATGTGGAGAGCAAGAGATCTTCCGATATCCGGCTGTTTTAACCAAGCGATGTGACTATTTAATGATCTTTCTGTGCATCTGAACCTGCTGCTCTTGAATCACATAACTCCTCTATCTATTGTTTTTTTCGTCATCTGACGTTTTAATTATTATTTAATGCAATTCAGACAGTTTACTGTGTTATTTGTAAAGTTTGTATTATTTAAATAAAATATATATTATATTGTTCTACATAGTCTGTCTGATAATCAACTGACTTACACTCCAACTGAACGGGGGACCCAGCACAATATGGCTGACCTGTCGAAGACAGGTGTTCTGGAATAACATATCTTTTTTGTATATATTTTTATAAATATTATTGAATTTGTTATTATTTATTGCTCCTTGGAGGGAAAGGGGGAGAAATTTACATTAACAACTTTTTTGAATCAGCTGTATTCCCTTCTTTGTCCTATTCCTAACGTTACCCTTGAAAATAGCTATCAGACAGTAGCGGATTTAGGCTTAGGCCCGGGCCTAGGGCGCCAAAATTTTAAAGTCGACTTTTCTACCTCAACAAAATTCAATAAAGTTAGGTTTAGAGGCCACCTCGTTTAAAAACCAGGAGGAGTAATTTGAATTTAAATTGGCAATTCTGTAGACCTCTGATTGGTCAGATACCGCCCAGTTTCACACAACACTTTTTAATATTGACATCAACTGATAGTTTTCATTTTTGATAGTTCTGACAGATAGATATACTTAATTTGTCATCGCATCCGCTCTTGTTATTTTATCATTTTTACTTAGTTTCGTTGAAACTGTTCCTTTAAAAACTTCAGTAAGCATTTGTATTGAATATCTGTAATTATGGATCCTTCTACTTTGTGTACCAGCTCCTCGATAAGTCCGGAAAAACAATATGAATGGTGAACTTATAGGTCATTTAGGACCGTCAAAAATCAAATACATTCATATTATATGTACAATTTCTCAAGCAATTTGTAAGATTATTACTTTTATATTAACATGGTATTGGATGCTCATCATTTAGACAGACGAGAAATCCACTTTGGACTATACATGGCCACCTCCATGGACTATACGTGGCTGATTTCTTTGTCAATCAATGCATATTTAATAGATTTGGAACACGACTGTTGACTACTTTTTCGGAACACACCATTTAGTAACTAATGTGGTAACTTTTAGTAGTGTGAGTAAGGCTTTTCAAATTACTCTTGAAAAAATGAACATTGTAAAAAACAATATAATATTTACGAAGGAAAAAGGGCGCCATATCGTCTCGGGTCTAGGGAGCCCTCAAACCTAAAACCACTACTGACTATCGAGGCTGAGAAGCTTTAATATAACTAATATGGCAGCTTCAATACCACAATGCGATTATTGGGGTAATCACTGATACTTAGAAGATCTATTATACATACTCCCCTTTTCCTATTTACTTTCTGTAGAAAGTATCTGAGACTAGAAGTTCATTTAGACCTATGTGTAGGTAGGTGAAACCTCAACTTGACGAATATAATTACATAGCTTTCTCGTTGGATAAAACAGTAAACCTTGAAATTTAAAAGCGTAACAACATCTTGTATGCGAAAAAAAGTTCTGTTATTCCTTTATAGTTTTATATCATGTTCCTAACATTTTTCAAAAATGAAAGAATTTGAATACAAGTTAGGCAATTAATTTTACTTCTCTGTAATATAAGTTATCTACACTTAATGTTTGGTGACTAATAATTTATTGTAAAATTTTTACAAGGTACGAACGAATATTAATTGAAACTGACAATTTAGGATTATGTTTTCGGCTATAATTATTTATATAATTTTTGTTATATAATAAATGAATGTATGATTGAAAACACCATGCGGAGAGCTTGCGCAGTAAGTAGTGGTAGTGGCAAGATGGCTGGTGTGATAGTGTTGTCTGAGTCGGTAAGTTTTAAATGTTTATCTCTTTGTAATTAAAATATTTTTAAACCATTTAAATCATCCTTTAGATAAAATAATTATATGTCTTACTGATAATTAAATTTTTATTCGCAGTCGCTAGGTACTTGATTGTTGAAATGAATTTAAATTTCAAATATCTCATTGCTCAAAATAATATTGAAAGTAAAAGTGGAAAACATATGATTTGGTTCATCCGCACGTTTGTTTGTTTCTATTAATCGTAATTGAATTTGTTTGTTTACAACGCAATTATGCCCTGTTTCTAAAAAAAACCATAACCCTTTTTGTGAGGTAGATTGGTATTTTATTGAAATTACATGACCTTGAATAAACCTATGAATATGAAGTTTTTTAAAACTGCCTAAATATACTTATTATTGAAGGTTATAAAAATCGCTTGAGAGTTGGGTATGTTTTGATTATTTTGATCAAATTTGATTTGCTTATATTTTATTACGTCAATTTGTTAATGTCTGTTTAATAACATTGATAAAAGCAAGGCTTGAACAACAACAATACAGAGATGGACTATGAATATCATTGATAATACCTATACTTGTTATTTGGTGACCAAAACAGAAAGATGTCATTTACTTTATACCTAGATGGAAAAAAGTTGAATGTTGACGACTGGGAAATGTTCACTAAATTTACAAGTCTCTACCTAAATAATTTCCAGGCTTTTATCGCTTTTTTGACTACGTAAATAGTTTCTTACGTATTAAATAGTAACAAATAAAACAATACGACAAAACCACAATTTTGGTCAGGGTTGCCATTTAATGATGCTGTTTTTCCGAGTGCTTAAAAGCTGTCGGCAGTCACGTAGACTTGTACAATTCTTAATTTGCGTCTAAAAGTATTTTTAAATAAACGTACATTTGTTGCATTTTTCATAATTTGAAAAAAAAAGTAATTGCTGTAGCTTTCGGTGGCGGTAATATACAGTGTGAAATAGTAAAAACCGACCAAGAGCGAGCGGGAGCATTAACTACAAAAACTTGTACATATATAAGTAAAGCTAATATAATTTATTCAGCTGATTCATTTTACTTATGTGATTAATATTCATAGATTTATTTAGGTATACTTATCATCATAAGAAATAATAATAA
>CAJUYI010007468.1:0-12109 GCA_910591695.1 Galerucella pusilla
AATGAATGATTTATTACTCCTCGTACTTTCTGTACAGACTATAATATTGCTGCAAACTATTACGTACTTGTACTATAAGCCAAATGTTGGAGCTATTTTTTAGGGAAATTGGCTCTAATTCGTAGGTGAAGGTGCAATAGAGAGCTTTGTCTTCAAATAACATACAATCGTCAAAATCATCTAAATGGAACAATTTTGGCATAGCGGCATAGTCTGTATCTGAAAGTAAGCAAGTTATTTTTATCGAGGAAGTTGAGTTTAGATCGCTTTTATTTTGAAAGAGTGGAATAAAATAAATCTACGTAGATTATAGAATCACTCGTTTGTCTGCCATAGCCAAATCGCTTGGAATCTGCAGTACTGATTGAGGTGGAATTTGGCATGTGAATCTATAATAAAGACCCAAAGTGGTCTATGATAATCTGCAACGAAAAGAAATATTTGGGGGTCCATGAAATGAAAATGGGGGTACCTACACGATAGTGGATCTTAACATACACTGATAGTACCCATTTACAAGTTTATCTGAAGCTACGCGGCATCGGTAAGAGGGGAAGAAACATGGCGCATATCTGTCATAAACGTACGGTACCCATTTTACCAAGAAAAATTGAAAATACAAAAGGTCACTGACAATACCAACGCCACTGGATAAATCAATATCAGTCAATTGACGAAGTGAAATGGAGGATCACACGAACGCGCTTGCCAATAAGAAGGGTTTTCGTACAACGCTGCCAGAGCTTGAAGAAGCCCATAACAAATTTGGAAAAGTGCTCATCTTTTAACATCCATAAATTGGAAAAAAGGAAGAACGTGTCGCGGGACACATGGTAGGAACTTTAGTTCCTTTTAAGCAAAAAGTATGTAATACATTTGATGTTATAGATAAACAATTTGCAAAGCCTTGGTGGCCGAGTAGTATGACTCTCACGCGGTAGACCCGGGTTCGATTCCCCGTGAAGATGTTTTTTTTATTGTTAATTTTATTTTTTAATGATTATTCTGCTTGATATTAATAACGACAACAGGTAGACGTTTGAAATATTTAGCAGAATATTCATTATTATAGATAATGGTACGGTACCTTCATGAGAGAGTCCGACTAGCAACATCTACTTTTAACAGCATCGTATATTTAAAAAAGGAAACCGTAGCATTATACAAATTGGACATTCAAGAACTGTACGTTTACCACAAAATTAGTGGAAACATAAAATTGAATTGTTAAATTTTTAATTTGAAGTTATATTACAGTTTATAGAAATTTTATTTTCTAGATTTTTTCTTAAGTGGGTCGTAGAAAAAATATGCTGCTCGACTCGTGTGGATTGTCCATATCGCACTTGAACGATTGAGCACTCCGCCTACGGCGTCGTGCTCAAACTTCGTCCTCGTGCGATATGGCCATCATATCCACACTAGTTGCACAAACTACTATTTCTTTCAAAATATGCCCTTTTACATTTAAAAACAACCTGCCAAATGTCAAATCAATTTATCCATCCATTTTAAAGTTATCGAATTAAAACATTCAAGTTTTCAAAATTTCAACACCCTGTATTTCGAAAAGTAAATGTGCTAGACCCCTTAATCGCGCAAAAAAAATTATGGAAATTATAGTAAAAATTTATCCGAACAAATTCAAGTAGATCACCAGCACTGCGAATACTAGCTTTGCATAGAATTTTAATATAGCATCGGTGGTTCAGGGGTAGAATGCTCGCATTCAAGGCGGGCGGCCCGGGTTCGAATCCCGGCCGGAGCATATGAATCGCTGCTTCGTAAACGAGAGAGACTAAGGAGAGAGCACAAGCACGAAAGCAAGGCACATAACGAAGCAACGTAACATAACGTAACGCGTAACGGTCAGATCTTTTGCGTCGCGACCCCTGGTCGCTCAAACATAACCTGACGTAAAGAACTAAAGTTCCAAAAATAATGTTAATAGGAAAAAGCCAAGGAAACAAGCACATTAAAGTATTTACGTTTAATCATATTGTTGATATTGTTTATAATAAAAAGTCCCTTTCCTAATTATTATCACTACACACTTAGCACTTCAGCTTTTTCATAGTTAAACGTGGCAATATCGAATGTTTTCGACTGCATTCCTTTCACAGCTTCAGATAAACTTGCCAAAGTATGCATTATTCATAAAAGTACCTATAAGGAAATTTTGAATTTCCTTTCCATCATCGTTATACCTAGTGGAAAGGGGGTTTAGCGCTGTTAACAATCTCCTAACGAAAAAAAAGCAGACTGGACATCATTAGCCCAGGAGATTTAAGAATAACCTTACAAAATTAACGCCAAATGTTGATAATTTATTATTAAAGCATAAGGTTCATACTTCCCACTAAAAACATTCAAATATTGCACAGTTTATTTTATATTACGTCTATTTTAACAGATACAAAATTTTATTTTGAGTAGTTTTAATTCAATTAATAAATGTATAAAACTTAACATGTGTTAAAAACTTCACTATAGCTAGAAATTTCCAAGAAATCAATATCAGCTAAGTAGGGGGTCTGCCAAAAACCAAAAAACATGCCAAGGGGTCTCCGAAAAAAAAAGTTTGGGAGCCTCTGGTTCATAGGATGCAAACATAGACGTGCGACGTAAATGAATAAAATTTTATATATGGGCCGAAATAAAGGAGTACATTTTTTAATTGAAAATATTTTTTTTTGTTTTTTGGGCGATTTATTTTCTTTTTGCTGGGCTACTAACCTCACATGTCTTCAACATGACTGTGCATTTGGAAGCAAAAATAATGTACAGGGTCGGACTTATAAAAAAAATTATATAACAGTGCATTTGAGCTCGTTGAAAATTAAAACTGTTTTAGATAAAATTGTACTATTATGCTTTTTCGGTAGATAAACTATCCAGATGACTTCAGTAAAAAGGAAATTTTCCGGAATAATCGGACTCACGAAATAACATTTTTTTATTAAATAACATTTTAACAAATAACACATTTATGAAAACAGTTTGGTAACTTTAAAACTTAGAGTTAAATATTATGAATAACATTATTGTTTACCACTTCTTGAAGTCGTCTGCGCCATAAATTGATAGCCCCATTTAGTGCACTCTGTTCAAAATTGTTCCAAACTGCATTCTTTCTTTGAGCTGCTCGATTGTTTCAAACTGTTGTCCCTCATACAAATTTTGTTCGAAAATTCCCCAAATTGAATAATCAATCATTTTGGGCTGTTGAGTGGCCACATTCATAATATTTTACTCTAAGTTACTAAACTGTTTTCATAAATGTGTTATTTGTTATTTAATATTGAAATGGTATTTCGCGAGTCTGTAATTCCAGAAAATTTCCTTTTTACTGAAGTGTTCTGGATAGTTTATCTCTGTATCTGTAGAGTAGGGAGGGTGAGTGTGTAGGCTCACAGCACTTAGGCCACATGTGAACCATTGTACATCCTCCCGAGGAGTTGTCCTCCTAGGTCATTGTCCATCCTGTCCTTCTCATAGGAAGGTGGACAGGTCACTGGGAGACATCTCCTTTATATCGGCAGGTGTAGGCCAAGACTCACCGAACACACACTCTCTTATTGACGATAACTCCGGACACTCGCATAAGACATGCCTGACAGTTTCATCTTCCTGTTCACACATCCTGCATAGAGGGGTGTCCACTAGCCCCATAGTATGGAGGTGTTTACTTAGTTGACAGTGACCAGTCAGAAATCCTACTGTTAAACGTAGGTTTTTCCTGGTCATCACCAAATATTTCTTCGGCGCCAGTTTCCCAGGGTCGCCCAGGGTGATCCTGGCAAAACTGCATCCTCTGATTCCATCCCACCTCTTAAGGGATTGAGCATGGGTGTAACGTTTGGCTAGTTCCGCAATTGTCGAAGTCGTTAGGCCGTAGGTGTCACTGGGTCCTAGAATTTTTAGTCCAGCGGCTTTCCTGGCTAAAGAATCAGCAATGCGATTTCCTTTACTCCTGTCGTGCCCTTTAACCCACCTCAGGATAATGTTGTTATCTGCCGAGACGTCAGCTAAATCTTGGTGGCACTCTAGTACTAGCCTCGATATAACACGTTGTCTGTTCAAGGCTAATAGGGCTTGTCTACTATCAGTGCAGATTATTATGTTTTTACCAGAAATTACTCTTCTGGTTAGTTCTTTTGTGGCAATTGAGATACCAGCCAGTTCTGTTTGAACCACGCTGGTGTTGTTTCCCATTCCCCACTTAATCTTTAGGCCTAGTGCTCTCGAGTAAACTCCACACCCTTCTTTCATTTTTGAACCAGTTAATCTATCGAAAAAGCATATTGGTACAATTTTAGCTAAAACAGTTTTCATTTGCAACGAGCTCAAATGCACTGTTATATAATTTTTTTTATAAATCCGACCCTGTACATTATTTTCGCTTCCAAATTTACAGTCATGGTAAGGACATGGGTTATCAGCCCTGCAAAAAGAAAATAAATAGCCCTAAGAACAAAAAAAATATTTTCAACTAAAAAATGTAGTCCTATATTTAGGCCCACAGTGTATTTTCTATTTCAACGTTTTGGTATTGTCCTAACCGTTATCATGAGTAATTGTATTTTTTTAAAACTTTGTTCCTATCCTATCGGACACTCGAAAAAAAAATATTAAGTTTAACTTTGATACAATTATTGTGAATAAAGAAATATTTTTTTTAACTTTAATAACATTCTGATAGTATTATAGTCTACCAATATAATAATTGAGTAACTAATGCTATACAGTGCGTCCATAAAGTTATGCATAAATCAATTATTAGCCAAATAAATAGTAACATAAACAAATCTTTTGCAGAGCGGACGAAAAAAGTTTGCGTACGAAAACTGTTGTTCCTTCATGGAGCTTTAAATATTTAACTGATTTTTTCGCCACCTCTGCATCTAGATAATTAGGATTTAATCCTCACTTCTGATGACGAAAGAAGTATTGTTAAAATATTATATATTTTTCCCAAATTCAAATTACAAATGCCGATAACGATTGATTCGTTTTGGTATTTGGTAGGAACCCTTAAAAATATTTTAAGTACACTTACCCGATATTCCAAAACACCTAAATACTTGTAAAATTACGATTATAATAAGATTTAGTATAAACATTGTTGAAAAATCACTTTAAACTAGTCAAACAGCATTATTCTAAGCAATGTAATTGTAAACTGGAACAAAAATCTAGGATAACATCTATCACCATTTTTCTTTGCATTCAATGCCATATTCTTTAGTAATCTTACGAAACTCGATTGTTACTAGTAGCGCCTTATATAAAATTCAACAAAAAAGTTATAAAATATTCTTCAAATACGAGATTTTTATTTTGGATTACAATTACTTAATATTTATCAGCTATAACAAAAAATGTTAATTAGCAACATTTTAAAGTGACTGTTTAAATATTAATTGTTTCAACTTTTACTACTCTTTTAATAATTATCTAATATATCAATGAATAACATATTTCACGACAGAATTATAATATTTATTACTCCACTGGTTTCACAAATAACATTTGTATTGTCAGGAGTAAATTATTATATTTATAATCATATACCCTTATATCCTAAGGTGTCGGGTTTGCATTTAATTCTCGTATATAAAATTTTTACATTCTTTCCTGTTTCTTGCCAATATTCTCGCCTCTTCCCATGATTCACCTCTCTCTCTTAGTATATCTATTACCCACTATTGTATTCCATGTTTGTTTTGGTCTTCCTTTTTTTATTCTCTGAATATGTCCCCACGAGCTGAGTTGTCTTTGTTCTATAAATTTTAGTACGGGCTGGACACCTAATTCATCTTTTATTTTTGTGTTTCTAATTTTGTCCTTTCTTGCTGTTCAAAATGTTCTGAAGAATTTCATTTCAGCTGCCTGTATTTTGCTTTTTTGTTTACTTGTAAGAGTCCAAGATTCGCACCCATAAGTTAAAACTGGTCGATATATTGTATTATACACTTTTACTTTTGTCTCTTTGGTGATTTCTTTTTTGTCTATAAATTTTTGGTTCACCATATATTATAGGTTAATTGTTTTCTCTATTCTTTCATTTATCTCTGCATCTTGTTTTCCTGTTTCGTCAAAAGATATTCCTAAGTATTTGAATTCTTTTTCTTGTTCTATTTGTACATTATCTATTTTAATTTCTTTGTTGAACTTCTGATTTCCTATTATAAAGAATGTTGATTTTCATGCCTTCTTCTTCCATAACATCTTTCCATATGTTAAGGTTTTCTTGTAATCGGTTTTCACTTCTTGCCATTAGCACCACATCATCTGCAAAAACTCCTTCGGCTATCTCTACTCTTTCTAAATTTTTATACCCAACGAAATTTTCTTCACCTTCTGTTCGATTTTTTTTTAATACTGTCCATATGTATATTAAGTAGTGTTGGGCTCAGTCCCCGTCCTTGTCTGTTGGTTCTAAATCCGGCTGATTTTTTATGAAAAAATGTATGTTTGTTTCATATATATCTTAAATAATTCCAACTATTTTTTTGTGTATTCCCTTTTCTTTCATCCCCTTCCATACTTTTTCCCTAAGTACAGTATCAAACGCTTTTTCGAGATCTATGAACGCTAGATATGTGTTTCTAGATTTCTCTTCTCTTCTAATTGTTTTATTGTGAAAATGTGATCCTGCGTACTTCTTCCTGGTCTGAATCCACTTTGTGCCTCTGAATATAAATTAACGAGTAACTAAGGTACCTCATTTTTATATGTAACCAGGGATATGTTATATTGAGATATTTCATCTGAAATAATAACTAAAAATATAGCTTGTAAAAAATATTCTTTATTAATTTTTATCAACAATATAAGTAACAATATTTATTTGTCCTTTTTTTCCACTTGATTTTTCCTTGAAACAAATAAGAAATTCGTAAGTTCATTGGATGGCATTTCAAAAAATAAACATAACCACAATGCTGCCAAAAAACTTAGTGCTGTATCTAAACTAAGTGTCGTCAACTGAAAGAAATGAAACAAAAATCAATTAATTATTCTTATATCATTTATTCAAATTCATTTATAGATATAAAACAGTTTCAGACCCTGTATGACAAAACAATTACCAGCTTTTGGTAGAAGAGAAAACACAAATCAATTTATAAAATGTTATCGTTACCTTTGCCCCTAGGTAAAAATCGCTGAGCGCAGCTGAAGAAGTTTTCAATAATTTTAAACAAATTAAATATCTTACCATTGTATAATAACTGATATGTTGGGGGGATCTCATAACTCCTATTCTAATATGTTGTATTACCAAGTGCCCTACATACACACAGTACGATAATTTTCCTAGCACGTATAAAGGACTCCAGTTTAAAATCGATTTGACTATACCTAAAAAAGTAATACATTTTTTATTTAATATTCCTTCTTCTAATTCTTCCAGCTAGACCTACTCATTAGGATAAACTCCAGCAGTACCGTAACTTCATCATATTTTAGTGTTTTTTTTAAGCAGATTACAGCAGTTAAAAGTTAGTGGCACATTCCACTTTTCCATTTATTTTATTTTGTTTGTTAAATTTTATTCATTTTGTACCTTGCTTCCTACTAACATTGTAAAATATATAATGTATTCAAAGTAAATCGATCTACTGCAAGTGCCAAACGTGATGGCGAGCCCGCGCCCATGCGCACAAAACTCATTTTCAATGTTACCTCCCACTACAGCTCTTGCAAGACATAGAAATACTCTGTACAGAGGCGTATCATTAGTTGTCCTCCAATTCTGTTGGCGTACGGCATTGTCTGAATAGTTTTTGTACGACACTGATCGGCAAGGGGCTTATCGTAATCCAATAGTAATTTAGTTGGGAGAGTCGAAGCCTGCGCGATCGCTCGCCACCACGTTTGGCGCTTGCAGTACATCTTATTTATTATTTCAAATCAATATTTTATTTCAGTGATTCTCAGTAACTGCCATCTTGTCTAATGTGAACAAAATGACTAGCAAAAATAAAATGTTTAGATATAGAAACTATGCTTTCACAATTTGAAAATATAAAATTATGTTTACTTTCACTTTCGACCTGAGTGAAAAGGTCGTACTTTCGGTCTGTCAATGCTACTATTCCTTACCTCCCAATCCTTCTGAGAGACCTAAAACTAGTAGTCCCATAGCGAAGGAGAAAATCAATCTTGCTAGTACAACCCATAAAGCTGAGTGGACAGGTGTTGCATCAACGTTGTAAAATAATGGAACATTAAATATTAATGCTAATAGCGTGGGAGTAACAATGGCCCAAAGAACTTTTTTCCACTAAAATAAATAATTTAAAATGGCTAATTATAAAATGCTAGATGGTTATTACAAAGATCATTTAGAGTTCATATAGTAACCTTTTTGGTGTGCTACATCGATTGTTGATGTCCTTCTAACACGTTACGTTGGAAGAAATGGAAAAAAGTCCTTGTTTAATCCTAATCAAAATATCACAATAATGAACCCTTTAAATGTATTACAAACGTTAATCTTTGACTTAAAAATCTTGATTAGTTGATGTTTAGATTATGCGCATGCGCGACCTATCGAGAGAAATTACATCATTCAAAACAGGATGCAGACGTACATTTCGTAGCGGCAATGTGTCTTACGTTTTTTCTAATGTCCCACTGACAGTTCTCGTCAGGTCATTTATTATGAATGAAAAGTGAATATTATTCTTATTGTTATATTTATTCAAATAATACAAAAATATGCCTAGATACACTTAAAAACATCAGCATTTTAAAAGTTCACAAGTATTTTCAGTTAGAAAAAGAAGCTGGTAATAATTAATTTCATAGCCTCTTCGAATTTGGATGAATACGATCCTGATGATTTTATCTATCAAATTTAAGGTTGGCTCTATATCAAAATAGCAAATAAAATAAACAACATACAGAAAACTCGGATATACGTCACAAACGATATCGCAAACCAAAAATGATATTGAATGAACTATACTTACTTGTTTATCAAAAAAAATGTTGTTTCCATTTTTATGTGAGATATGTCCAAAACCTAACCCTATGATATATCCAGTAGCATTACCGTGATAACTGGCAAAATGGTCATGCCATTTAGGTTTTCCGTTAAAAATTAATCTATAAATTTCCCTAAAAAAAATATTTTTGGTACATTTCTTATTGCTCTTGACAATTTCTCGATTCATTATTTTGCGTCTCTCGCGATATCTAGCGGCACTCTGTGTACTCAGTTAGTAGAAAATTGGCGTTTCAGTCAATAAAATTATACCTACTCTGGCTTTCCGGCTGAGGTTGATAAATAGCCGTGCCTCCAATGATCGAAGAAAGCAAAAGTCAAATTTACTACAAGAAGAACTCCTAAAGTACAACGAATACTGATGTTTTTCCGAAGAATCAACACTAGGATAAATAATGTGATTATGTAATACTGCATTTCCACAGCTAAATACCAGCTAATGATATAGCACTAAAATAGAAAAATGAATTTTAAACATAACAAAAAAATGACTAAAGTTTCTTTTCATTTTCATTCGTTAAGACAATTGTGTTAATTTCGTGATCTGCTTGACTTTTCTTTGTTAAAGTTTTCCTAAATTTGAAACCATCTCTAGATCATAGAGTAGTTTGTCTTTTTTTTAATTTCCCAGTCAGAGAAATTGAGGCAAATCGCTAATACACATAATATATTATGTAAATTACATTACTAGGATTGGAAATGGGTTGCATTCCACACACGTAATGTTCATTATTTTTTTACAGTTTTAGATTAATGCACAATATCCAAAAATAAATATGTTTCAATTACTATTTCAACTAGAGAATTTGATTGTTGATTGATTACAAAAAAATAATAATTGAATTACAAATATTCTATTAACAACGGCTTTGAATTATAGAAATTGAAAATAACCTTATTATTATCATTGCAATTCTTAAATAAGAATGGTGCTTGCATTTAAGATTTGGATATATCTCCCTCCATTTTTTTATACCTTGTACAGTAGCAGCCTCGATGTCAGCTTCTGGAAGAGGTAAAGTGACCATAACAAGTAGATGTTTTATGCCTCACTCCACAGACATGAGTAGAGCATGGATTTTTAAGCATAAAAAAATTTAAAATAGGCGCATAAAAAAGCTTACAATTTTCTGAACATAAGCTCATAAATATGCATGAAATTTAAAAAAAAGCAACAAAAAGTAATTTATAAAAACGAATATCTTTATATATCATACACTTTTTAAACAAAAAACATAAAAATAAAAGTCATTTCGTCATAAGATAATGTAAATAAAGAAACTACATTGCCTTAAAAAAACCAGAAACTTACTTCTTGCAAAAAACACTAAATAATAATAATAATAATGAATGAAATTTTAAACATTACAAACTACTCGTCTTTGAGTAAACCAATAACTAATAATTGTTTTTCTAAATTGTCAACAGTAAATCCCATTCTTCTATCACTCAGCACAAATTTTAAATGGGAAAAACTTCGTTCAACATCCACGCTGGTAATTGGTGTATATTTAAATTTAGGAACAATAGTTTCATCTATCGCAAGATCTTCAACAACATTTCCTTTTTAATAACATTTGCTATTTGGCTTAAACCTCTATACCCTTCATTTTTATTTAGCACTCCAGTCAATTTATTAAAAATTGGAACTCCTGAAGGGCCACGTACTTTTGAGGTCTCGTTCTTGAATGTTTCGATTATTTCCACAGCGTCTACAAGAGGAAGTGTCTTTTTTTCGAGTTTTGTGATAGCTTTGCTAACAAAGCTGTAGTTAGCCTTAATAAATGCTAAGTTTTGTTTTACCTCTTCATTTTTCACAATCTCTTGACACTTTTCAATCTGTTGGGAAGCCGTTTCAGGAAACTCTATAATTTACTTAAAAGACTCAAAATGATCCGCAAAATAGTTTTGGGAAATTTGGAAATCGAATAACAGCGGCCGAGGGTATACACAATCGGCCTACGGAATTCCCCAAACAATAGACATGGATAATATCAAATAAATTAA
This sequence comes from Galerucella pusilla, assembly GCA_910591695.1. Lineage (NCBI taxonomy): Eukaryota > Metazoa > Arthropoda > Insecta > Coleoptera > Chrysomelidae > Galerucella > Galerucella pusilla. The sequence continues at coordinate 11,024 of CAJUYI010007468.1, forward strand.
TCGGAAATTGACAAATATATTAAAAACTGTTACATATCGAGAAGTAAATGTACAAAATTAGCACCAAATACACCACTAATTGTTTAAATATGCATAAGACTAGCACAAAAAAAAATAAATGCATTAAAACTGAAAATAGGCATAATGGCACAAAAACAAATTGACCCTGTGAATCCTCTTATTGAAATTCATGCATATATGTGATCAAAATACATCTGCCATAAAAAATTACTGATGGCATAATAGCTATAAATCCGCGCTCTAGACATGAGTTTACTGCAGCTGCTTCGATTTCATTAATTTGAATACTCACTTTAACATTTCGAGTTTTTACAACTTTTTTCCGTGCAAAACATGTGAGGTGAATATCTTTATAGCTGAGTAAACATGACTAGAAAGTCAAGAAAACATTGTTGTATTCCTTGTAAAAAAATTTCATTTAAAATTGTAAAGCGCTTTCGGTTGTTAAGCCATCTTCAGTGCCATACCTGCAAGTAAGCAATAATAGTTGGAAAATGTTAAAAAAGAAATTAGTAAAGAATTACTTACTCGTCAGATATGTACAAGAAACCTAATCAAATGTCTACAACACATTAAAGTCACGTTACGTTACGTTACGGTAATAGCCGAAAGCGCTTTGCAATTTTAAATAAAAAAAATTTACACAGAATACAACAATGTTTTCTTGACAAAACATGTAACACTTGTTCCTAGAGCTATCCCAAATGTTTGGAAACCGAACGACTCATACGAACGGTTTTTATTCACTTCGCGTGAGTCGTCCAGTTTCCAAGTTTTTGTGATTACTCTACGAACTAACTCATACTCATTTTAGTGACAAGACATACCTATCGTAACGCGACAGTTCGTAACCCCACAAATTCCCAAGTTTTCAAGGAAACATTTTGAAAAGGGAAGCATGGAATTGCCAATTTTTATGGTATTCCTTGTGATCGGTTGTAGCTAATAAGAGGAATGTCTATTCGTGTAGAGTGTCTATTATGTCAAACATATAAATTGGGAAACATTAGTGATCTTGTTACTACTGTCTAGGATGTTTTCAATAATAATTGTTAGAAATTTGAT
>CAJUYI010007469.1:0-12109 GCA_910591695.1 Galerucella pusilla
GCAGTGGCGTCTCATTAGAAGTTTTTCATTTTACGTTAACTACCTAAGGGCCGCTTGCCCAACAAGCGGCTTAAGTAGAGAATAGTTAAGTATAACTTAGAAGCTATGGTTAACTTAAATAAATATCACTTTCCCAACTCTTTTAAAATCTAAACTTAGCTACAATTAGATTAAGTTTAGAGAGAGTTGGCAACATAGGAATTAGAATGCTATTATATCAAAAAAGTATGACATTTCCTTGACGTAACAAGCTAACAAGCTGTTTTAGGAGAAAAACATGGAAAATTAATAGACAAAAAATTGGAATTGGCAGATTGCCTTCAAAAAGAACATTCAATGCGAATGCAATTATTAAAATATGACTTAGCACTAAAAGAAAAAGAGCTCATAGCTGCTAGTATTGACAAAACTGATATTCTCCTTGTGGAGTCACCAGGTTTAATGCTATGAAAAAAAAAATTCATTTGTTTATCCAACCTAGTACCTATAGCTGCAGCTTTGTCTAACTTAAACCAAAGAAGGTTTGTGATGTTATAAGTTTTATTCAAGTAGGTTTAAAAAGAAGTTTGTTCTTCACTGTTTAGGACTTGACAAATGAAACATTTATATAAATTGTGTCATTTTATTCATTTAAAAGTAAATGTCTGCACTTGTCAATAAGTTCTTGTTACAAAGAGATGAACATCTTGGAATAAAAGAATATACATGATTATTCTAATAATGATTATACATATTGGTATAATATAAAGCAAATGCAACTTATGGCAACCACCATTTAAAGTTGACTTTTTACACTGGTAAGTTATTAAAGTAGTCTATCATCTCATTCTGATAATTATTATTTTGTCCTGCATTGTATATGGTTGCATAAAACCTTAACATGGTTAAAAATTGATTCATTGGGGTGACATAATTATTTCTAAAAAAATTATATATTAGCACAGAAAATGATGGTATCAATATAATTGGTGGTTTTTATTATTACCTACCTTTCTTCAGCCTCTAACTCCTCTTCAATTTCCGGCAATATTCTTTCGACTGTAGGTGTCAACAGTCGAAATCTTTTAAAAAATGTGAGTTCATCCATTGTATCAAAATAGTCCTGTCTCTCGTACCTCCTCCGAGGCAACCCATGCTCCACTATATCTAACAAATCCAAATCATCATTCAAAAATTCCATTTTGCAAAATTCACAAATACGAGGAGCAAGAACCACTTTTCGAATGTGAGGTTAGAATACCTTCCTTAGTTTGGTTTATGATTCAAACATTGGCGACTTAAAGTTAAGCTACGATTGGACATCTTTGATGCATTGAGCAAGCGAAAAATCGAACTTAAGTTGAACTTATTCTTAAGTTATAGGTACTTAACGTGATTTTCAAGTGTGTTGGGCAAGCCACCCTAAATAAGTTATTTATTATCACGAGAATATTTTGCATAATTTCTAAAAACCTAAATTATGAAAGGTAACCAAATTATGTTACAATTATCGATTATGGTACAGAAACTTTTTGTGAAAATTTTGTTGCAAAATTATGTTACAATTCGATAATTATGTTACATCTGGCAACACTGTAGCCAAAGCATGGCCATCTACAATGTGGCCATGAGCCAAAGCAAAGGTAGTGTTGAGAGAGCCAATCAGGACATAGAAAATATGTTGACTACTTGGATGTTGGATGCAAGACAACCAGTCAACTTCATGGAGTAACGGGTTAAAATTTATGAAGAACAGCTGCTGGTATTAAAAGGTCTCCCTACGAGGCTATGTTTGGTTATGCAGCTAGAGTTGGACTGTCAACAACTGCCATTCCGAAGGAAGCCCTTAATTTGTTGGTCAACGAAGATCAATTACAAAATACTTTGACTGCGATGAATGTTTTTTCTCAACCTGAAAAGTAAGAAGCATTAAAAAAAACATACACCACATTTATATCTATTTTTAATATACCAGTATATGAATATAACTATTTTAGGTTGGTAAAAATAGAAACAACAAGTCTAAATGCATCTCAAAATGTTTTACCTATTATTGGAAGAAATGACATTGAGCCAACAGATACATATATTGAGGTAGGTATATATTCACTAATCAGGTTTTTATGTGTAAAGTACCTAGTTCAATAATATTTTTGCCAAAACTAGCATGTACCTATATACAGATTTCAAATTTCCCTTGCAATGTTCTAAATATAATTTACCATAAATCATTTCACCTAGTTTAGGTGGTATGTTGAGTGTCAGTGAAATAGATGACAAGAAATAAATATTTGTCTGATTTCATAATTGTTGATAAATTTAGTGATTCTTGTATGTAAATGAATGTAAACAATGATTTTATTTAGGAAGAAAAAAAGTTATTTTGGAATGTTCACATTAAACAAGAGTCATATGACCCGTATCCTGAAAATATTTCAAGTCCAATTGAACAACATACTAGTCCAAATTTTGAAGAATGCAATGTTTTAGTTGAAAAAGAGTTGAATAGTGATGATAAAAATGAATTTACTGAACAGAATCTACAATGCTCAACAAAGAAGAAGCATAGGAAATTAAAGAGTGAGTGAAATTTATGTATTTTTTATTCTTGCCTAATTTTGAATAATGGTGAATTGAATTAATCATTGAAATAATATGCCCAAAATGGCCAAAGAACATCAGTTGATTGCCATTTGGTTGTGCCAACAAATGAAAAAAAAAGTTAAAATAATTCAGTATTTTATTTGTTTTGCTAGGTAAGTAAATCAAACCATAGTCTTTTTTTATATTTTTAGTTTGATATGTTCTTGGAGCTCTAGCTATTGTTATCAAATAACTAATACATCTGAAGTGCTTAATGTTTTGTTTCATAAATTCATTGATGGTTTTAAAGGAGGCCATTTACTGAGGAGCATATCATTGTGCTGTCTGGTACTGAGTTTCGAAAGTAGGTCTAAGGTAGAGAAATAGGCAGTGTGGGAAAAGAATCCGTATTCTATCTACATTTCACCTGCTTAATTTTAGATGTTAGGTATATGGATCTCTACACATCTTACCTAACTCAATTTAAACTAAAATGGGGATACACTAACTAGTTTTTCATAATTCATACTTTTCTACTTTGAACACTCACAACTGGATAGTGCCAGAAGATACTCCAAGGAAAATAGCCACCTTGGAAACCATGAATTATTGTGATTGGTGAACTGCCTTTTGTTTTTAGTTATTTAGTTCTTTTAGGGTTTTTTTTTTAATATTTTGAATTTTTGTTTTTGTTGTTCATTGTAGTGTTTATATTTGGAATTATTGTATAAAGCCAATTTTACTTATTATGCCAAAAAGAAAATCCTCAATTCCTACGGTGATATCCTGTTCAATGTTGAATAATTTATGTCCATTATCCTGATGGTATTCTCATACCATTGCTCATACCATTGCTCTATTTTCCAATATTATCGGTATTTTTTTTTTCCTTCATATACAGGATATAACCTAACCTTAGTACTTTTGGTATGATTCCTGCATCAGCGAAAAACATTAACTAAACATTCAGAATGTGCTAACTTCTTATATTGGACATCTAACGAGCATGTTGTAGGATACGAAACGAGACGCAGGCGAGGTATATAATAGACGCAGGCGAGGTATATAATAGACGCAGGCGAGGTATATAATATGCGAGTGTATTATAATGGCCATTACATGAAAGTTGCATACAATATTTTTTCTACTCCAATTAAAAAGAATTATTTAATTAATAATTATCACTTATTATAAAAAACAAGAACAGTGAAAGGAACTTCAACAAATAAATTTTACAAATTGTACAACAAATAAATTTAAAACTTTTGGACATAATAATATTAATTCTATAATCTTCTTTGTGCATGTATAAATTATTTATACGTCAGGGAAAATTCTTTGTTATCACTCATTATTTTAACACAATTTAATTATTTAGTTTAATTAATTTTAAATATAGTTACTTTTGAAAATCAAAATTATTTGACAGCTGTCAAATTAAGTGTCACTTAATAGGTCTGTTCGCCTGCAATAAAAGTGTAGCACTGAGCTATATAATTTTGAAAAACTCAGGTCTATCTGTGAAAAAATGCGTGTAAAATTGCTAAATTTGGGACTATCTATGTATATTGCATTTGTATACTGCAAGAAGCATTAAAACATAATTAAAATAAATAAAATCGTATAGCTCAGTGCTACAATTTTATTGCAGGGAACAGACCTAATATAATTAATTTCATTAATGTCAACCAGGTATCCATGGCTATATTAAATATTGTGCGAATGTCGCATTCCTATTGGCTTAAAAATCTGTATCATAATGAAAATTTGTATCATAATGAATATCATTATGATACAGATTTTAGTCTTTTAATAAGTATATTATAAAACGGGAGTAGAAAAAATATTTTATAACATATGGCATATACCTCTTGTGTCTGAATATGAAACAGTTTTGACTTTAAAATATAATTTGTTCAACAAATTTTATATGGCTACAGGCTCTGTCACAACGAGCTTACACTATCTATACAGGGTCCCACTACGACCTTTTGACAGTCAAATTTATCGAAAACTGTTCATATGACATGTATGAAACTTGGCAGATATAACTTACATTTGTTTTTCCTGTCATTTCGGGTCACGTGACCCCAACATATATTTTTTAGATGGAATAACTGGTACATAATAATATTACCGTTTTGGATTTATCATTCAAAAACATATTGAAGGATACCTCACTTGTTGATCATTGTAATGTGTAGTAATGATAATAATAAGGGTGATTAAATTATTTTTATTAAAAAACGTAATATATAAGGAATTGAAAAGTACTAAAAAAAAAATTGAAGAAAATGTTCAAATTGATGACCATGTACACAATGTTCAAACTTTGTTGAAAGATTTCTTGTAAGTTCTGCTGTAATCATTTCGGTTGTTACGGTCAGACATGCCTTGTTTTTATTTTATCCTTTAAATCATCTAAATATATCGGGGATGTGACATGAACTCGACTTTTCGAGTAACCCCGGAGAAAGAAATCTAAGGGTGTAATATCCGGAGAACGGGGTGGTTATAGAATCGCACCATTTGGACCTATCTATTTTTCAGGAAATGTGTTATTAAGATATTACCTAACCAGCCCATATAAAAATATGTACAATTATCATTCCTTTTGGAAGGTACAGATACCTTCAACTATGTACTTCACTTATGTACTAAAATTAGCTGAACAATCTATGCAACAAACACCAGAAGGTATTCCTGCTGTCATTTCTAATTTTGACGATATCGTAGTCTTTGGGAAAGACAAATATGAGCACAACAAAAACCCTGTCCAAAAATTAAAGCCTGTGGTCTTACTCTTGACATGGAAAAATAAAAATTTTGTCAAACTCAATTAAAATTTTTGGGACACTATATCAGTTCCACTGGAGTTTGCACAAATGTCAATAAAAAAGATTTACAAGTTAGTTTATCTATCCAAATTTATTCCAAGCATGTTCCATGAGACAACATTATTAAGAAAATACTGAATACTGAATACTGCTCAGTGAAAAAGTAGAACCGGTTTGGACAGAATTTGCATCTATGTCTTTAACGCCTACCCAGCGGAAATATAATCATATCGAGAAAGAACTAATTGCATTGGTGTTCAGTTCCAAGCGATTTCATTATTATTTATGAAGCATATTTTACACAACACGTGACAGTATTGCGTGTTGCCCGCCTAGTAGGTGATCTCATTGTTATGTTGGTCATATGGAATGTAAGGTTTTTACAACTCTGTTTGCCGACACATCATTCTACCAGTTCACAGCAATTTTGACCATCGGTTACAGCTGGATATTGGTGATACTTTCATATCATTATTGTCTCTGTTTATATCTTTAAATAATTTAATAAGAAATATTTGCCAACTATTTGTTGTTTAATAGGAGTTTTTTGGGGATGTGACAATAATACCAAAGTGTACTCTTTTAAGAATTTAATTCCGAGCTTTCGAACCACTACGTATTCATTATCAAGGACTGGAAATGTTAAATAAAATAAATTATATAGCAGATAAATTAAATAATAATAATACATAATATCTAAATGAGATTAAAGGTAAAAATGTGTATAAATGGTAATAAATTAAACATTTGTATATAATAAAACTCAAAAAACAATATAATATAATTTTTTTTTGAAATACTTATGTATAAATGAAATTGTTTAAACATTCTCCATAGTAATTCGTTTTTTGAAATTATTCAAGTTTTGTTTTTCAAAATCCAAAAGATATGCATATATTATACTTATATTATTTAGATCAGTTTTTTTATTAATACATCTATCTTCTTGTGATATATAGGCTGTTTCTAAAAAGATTCGTTTTTTGTAATTGATTTTTGTCGATAAAATTTTGGCAAGCTCATGATTCATTATATGGCCTTCAGAGAATACGTGTTCAGCAAGTGCACATTTCATTATTTATTTCATTTTCTGGAAGAGACAAAATTATATCATCCACATATTTTTTAACAAAGAACAATTCAAACGGTAAAACAGAAATAACTAAGTCTTAAGATGTAATCCATTACATAGTCTGCTAATATAGGAGATATTGAAGATCCCATAAACATTACTAAAAAGTGACACTACATCCAAACTTACAAGAACATAATTTGGTGGTAATACAAAGTTATTGAACTTTTTGAATTTTTTATGTAATATTCATTGTTATACTCATATGATTTTGTAAGTATTTCAGTTAACCAAAGTGTGAGAGGTTCAATTGGTGTTCCTATTGATGCTACTATTAGTCTAGCTGATGTTGGTTTGTGAATTTTTGGTAAACAGTAAAATTTTGCCGGAATACCATTATAGGTTGTTAGTTTATTCTTAGTATTTTTGTCAATTTGTTTTTTATTAAACAACTTTTTGATTAAAGTATTACACTCATTGGTTATTTTCAAAGTAGGATCTTTATTAAGTTCTTTATATGATGTATTATCGTCTATAAGTTGTTTAGAAAGATCTGAATATTGTTGTTTTTCAATTATAACTGTTATATTACCTTTGCCTGATTTTGTTACTATTAAATTTGGATTTTCATGTAAAAATTTTTTTGTTTTATGTAATAATTCTCTGAAAATTGAAGATTGTTTAGGTACATGTATATGGTTAGTTAAAATATTAGAAGATTTTGCTATAATAATATTTCTTTCTTTTTCATTATTCATAAAAGAGGATATGTAATCAATGTTTGCTAACATATTTTTAATTGAATTATCTTTAGTTATTATAGGTTCTATACTAAATTTTGGTCCTAGAGACAAAAATTATAAAATATCTTTTGGTATTTCTGTTTTAGATTTAAGTTTTTTATCCAATTTTCTTGTGTTTTAAGAACTAAATCAATTTTCTTGTTAATGAGATTGTTAAGTTTGTTTTTCTGTTTCTTTTTTAATTGAAAGAATAATTTATTATAACTAATGAGTTGTTTACTTGAATAATTATCAAAAACGAATTCATTTGTAGTGGTAATTATTTGATTTTTGAAATCATTTTCTAATTTATGTATTGTTTTTTGATTACACATTATTTCATTATTAATTAACTTATTAAATAACCTAAAAAAGAAACAGAAAAACAAACTTAACAATCTCATTAACAAGAAAATTGATTTAGTTCTTAAAACACAAGAAAATTGGTTAAAAAACTTATCTCTGGGAGATATCTCATCTACAATTCTTACCATAAATTTAGCATAAAGGTGAATTTGGTTAAACAAATGGCAACCGGAGTGATGAGTCTTTCCGACCCCATTTTCAAAGATAAGAATCGGAATATACTTTTTAATTTGTTCCTTGATAATTCCTATCCCAAATCCTTACTAAGAAAGATTATTTTCGATACATCATCTGTTTTAGCAGATATTCCATCACTTCCAATAGTTGAAGCAGGTGTAACTGATCAGAATGCTTTCTCTATCTCTGAAATAGTTCCCTCTATTTCTATTGTCACTTTACCGTACATAAGGGAAGTTACTCCCAGACTTACTAAGATTTTTTCACAATACTTAGATACTATTAAATTTGCTTGTATGAGTGCCTTAGTGATGAAATCTATTTATAATTCTTTAAAAGACAGAATACCTATCTCTGATAGTTTTAATGTAGTATATAAGCTTTGTTGCAAAGACTGTAATTCTACATATATTGGCCAAACCTCTCAGAAATTGTCATGTCGTGTATCTCCATAAGAGTGATATAAGACTGCATCATGAAAGATGTTCTCTTGCTAATCATATTTCCTCTTTAGACCACATAATTGATTTTGAAGGGATTAAGATCCTATCACGTGAAAATAATTACAATAGAAGATTATTCTTAGAAATGGCTTTTATATTTCAAGATGGTGACCGGGTTAATAAGAAAACAGACATTCAAAATTTAAGTAATCTTTATTCTCTCCTTTTAACTTTAGATACACAAAATTTTCATAAACATACAAATAATAATTACAATATTTCTTATAGCATTTAATTAAACTTTGGTACCTCCCCCGTATTCTATGAATATATTTTCAATTATTTTTGATAAAGTCATTATGGCTTGACTACTTCTTCTTTTTATTGTATCTCATATAAAAGAAGATCTATTCTTAACCTATTTTCGATAATTAGTCGAATTCCATGTGTTTGTGTGGATTCTCACCATGTTTTAAAATGAATTTTTATATTTTAATTTTTTAATTATTTTACAATGTGACTATAACTAGGGCTCTTAAAGCCATTTGGATTATTTTTTCTTGAAATAATTTGCTTAATGCTTTTCCCGATTATAACATCAAGGATACATTCTCGATTAGCGTAAGTTATAAAACTGTTGTAGCGAGCTGTTTTGTAAATTATGTCTTTTCTTACTTTTGTAGTTCCCTGAAGATGTAAATAAATATTTACGAAAGCTTGGAAATCTAAAAAGAGTACTCTTTTCCTTCATTATTGCTGCTTACTTCAAAAAATGTTTACACAAAAGTTTTTACACAATTGTACATATGCGTCTCCATACAAATAAAAAGCCATTCGAATGTGAAGTTTGTTCGAAATCATTTAAAGTGAAATATAACTTGAATATACATATGCGCTGTCACACAGGGAAAAAAACCATATGAATGTAAAGTTTGTTCGAAATCCTTTACAAAATGTGACCATTTGAAAAGACACATGCGTTGTCACACGGGGGAAAAGCCTTTCAAATGTGACATTTGCTCGAAATGTTTTTCACAGAAAAGTCAGATGAATATACATATGCGTTACCACGAAAGTGAAAAGCCATTCAAATGAGAAATTTGCTCCAGGCCATTCAGAGAGAAAGGAAATTTATGTAGACATGTGCGTTGTCACACAAGAGAAAAACCATTCAAATGCGGAATATGTTTGAAGTCGTTCAGACACAAGGGAAGCTTAAGACACATGCGTTGTCATACAGGAGAAAAACCGTACCAATGTGAAGTTTGTTCGAAATTATTTACAGTGAAGGATCGTTTAAACATACATATGCGTTGGCACACAGGAGAAAAACCATATGAATGTGAAGTTTGTTCGAAATCGCTTACAAATTGTGATATACATATGCGTTACCACACAAGTGAAAAGCCTTTTACGTGTGATATTTGTTCAAAAACTTTTTTACACAAATGTCATTTATCTCAACATATGCGTGTCCATACAGGTGAAAAGCCATTCAAATGTGAAATTTGTTTGAAATCGTTTAGAGCGAAAGATACTTTGAATAGGCATATGCATTGTCACACAGGTGAAAGACCATATGTATGTAAAGTTTGTTCAAATTCAATTAGAGAGAAAGGAACTATAAGTAAACATATGCGTTGTCACTCAAAGTAAAAGACCATATGAATGTAAAGTTTGCTTAAAATCGTTTACAAAGTGTGAAGATTCTAACAGACATGTTACACAGGCGAAAAACTGTACAAATGTGAAGTTTGTCTGAAATCTTTTAATAATAAATGCAATTTAAATACACACATACGTTGTCACAATGACGAAAAATAGTTCAAAGGAGCTCGCAGCATGGGAAAATGACATTCGGCTAATTATTTTTTTTAAATTATGGTATATTATTTGGTACGCCAAGTACTAGAGCCGGCCCAAGAGATCTCCACACCACGAGTAATACTTGAATCGAACGCACCCTATCAAGATTTTGTTTATTTTAATTGGGTTATGTGGTTTATGAATGAAGAACCTCAATTTGGAAATAAATAATAACGTGTTTGTAATACATTTTGATTTAAATTTACTATCGGACTATCAATAACGCATCCAGGCACGTAGCAAATTATCGCATAAAAAGATTGCAGTGATCTTCGCACAAATAAAGTGCAAATGAAGAAGTTTTGTACAAAGTTACAGTTTTTAAAATTTAAAAATGCCAAATAAATGAATGATCAAAAAATCACTCAATTTACGGCTTTTTCGAAATTATACTATGTACTCTCTTTTATATGAGGCATCTTCCGTTTTATACTAAGATTTTTGTGAAAAATCACTCAACTTGCTCCATTGCTCGACCTGGAAATATATTATTAAGAATCCGATCTTTTTGTGCAGTGTTGCCAACACATTACAAAGAAACTATACCTCCGTAGAGGACTAAAAAACCCCATATTTTTTCACAAAATATCTACAGTTTCGAATAATATTACATATTCATAATAGACCGTACATTAACTACCGACAAGTAAATTCACTTCGTCGATTTATGGGTTATCGAAAATTTTCTTACCTCTCTTATCGTCTGGCGAGTTCTGACTAGTTTAAATCGATTATTGAATGTTGTATTATGATAACAAACGTGTAAGGCGCCAGAGAAAAGATGTACCAACATTTTCAAACGTTCCGACGCAAGTGAATTTACTTGTCGGTAGTTAGTGTACGGTGATAATAGTTACTTGTAATGTAATAAGTATCATAAAGACAATCATTATTGTACAGGGTTTTTCATTATATTTTATTATGTTTTTATGTTGTTGTATTTTAATTTTATATTTTTATTTACCTAGCTCTTAATTATGTATTGTGATCAAGAAACTCTTAATCTCTTTGGGTTCCTTCGGTAAAAAATGATCTATTTATCTTAGGTAAATAATGATCTATTTCTATTATTTATAGATATGTGACTTTGAATCAACTCTTTTGTTATAGGTTTATTGAATTTGTTAATTTTTAATAATTTGAGTAGATCTGTAAATTTTTTTATAAGAATAAATCTGAATTAAAAAAGATTTTTTGTTACGCCCATGGAAAACATTCATTTCTATTTTAAAATGACCACTTGTCTCTTGTGTGTGGTGGGGTTACAAACCGTTTCGTTCACAGGTTATAGTTTATTTAACTTGATAGTATTAAGGAGAAAAAAGAGAAAGGTTTAGAAGAATGGTCTTCACATATTAAATAAAAAACAAGCTCAATGAACTAAAGCGAGAACAATATATAGTCACCTTACTATGGATTTCAGGACACACTGGTATAGAAGGAAATGAAATAGCAGATGAACTAGCAAATAGGGGAACTGAAATACCTTCATAGGGGCCTGAACCCTTTTGCGGAATCAGCCCCAATGTAATATTGGAAGAAATAGGTAAAGCCGAAAAAAAGAGAAGATCTGACCATTGGAAAGATCTAGTAGGGCTCAGACAATCAAAGACTCTTCTGGGTGCCTACAACCTGTTTAGATAGAGATAGGTCAAAGTAAAACTGCGCTAAGAGTTTTAACAGGTATCCTAACGGGACATTGTTGTCTGAATGGGCACCGGAAAAAGCTCAAAATAGTGGAGAAGGAAGAATGTAGATTATGTGGCATGGAAGAAGAAACCTCCATCCACGTACTTTCCAACTTCACAGCACTACAGAATCCTAGAGCACACCCCTGGGAGATTAGGATAGAAGAGAAACATTTATCTAAGTTGAAGCCTGCAGATATCCTAAAATTCCGCTGGGAAATAGGACTAAAAGAGCTACTAGTTTCTGAGACTTTCCTTTTAGGTCTCAGTGAATGTCACCCCAAAATATATATATATATATATATATATATATATA